>PVKP010002358.1:0-76655 GCA_004027715.1 Plecturocebus donacophilus
GCAAGGCAGTGTCCTTTCCTTCCATGACCACTTCTTACCCCCTTAGAGCTTGTAATGTTAATTTATGACAACTCCTTCTTCGTTCTCATCAGGGATAAGGAGGATGGCTATTTTAACCTAATCTGACCTTAGAACAGACAAATAGGCAATAAGAGGCAACTGGGATAAAGAAGAGTAAGATTTTCCTCCCTCTCACCCAGCACAGTATGGTGCTCGGGTTCTCCAAGAAGGCCTGGGTCAATTTTCCAGCACTATCTAGAATCTACAGAGGACCCCATCATTATCCTTAGAGACCTAGCTAGACGAAGCCATGGCTTGTTTCAGGTGAGACTGACAAACAGTTAAAGTGACACCTGGTGACATGACAAGTGACATACTGCCCCAGGGGCTGAGTCTTGGGGGCCTCCAGGGCCTCCTTTCACCAGAGTTACCTATAGGCAGTACTTTCTCCTGGTATTTTATCCCTGCAAACCTGCATAAGAATACCTGTCATCAGGTGAGAAGCAGGGAGGCTCAGACATGCGAGTGACCCTCGGAGACCACAGCTCTCTCCACAGCTGATCCCAAAGACCACTTGCTTAAACGTCATGGTTTCAGTCCTGAAATTTTTTCATTAGAGAGTCAGTCATCTGTCTCAAAATGTCAGAGCTGGAAGTGACTTAGAGGTCATCAGGTACGTCATTCTCAAACCTGCTCTGCTCACAGACCCCATTGAGAATCTGATGAAAATTAGCAACTGTTTTCCCAGGTAAATGCATATGTACGTAATACCCATACAAAGGAGTTATCATATAATTTGTAGGGAATTCGTGGGTCCTCCAAGCCCATTCATGGGCCCTGGATAATAAGTCTTTTTTTTTTTCTGAGACGGAGTCTCTCTCTGTCGCCCAGGCTGGAGTGCATCGCCGTAATCTTGGCTCACTGCAACCTCTGCCTCCCAAGTTCAAGTGATTCTACTACCTCAGCCTCCTGAGTAGCTGAGATTACAAGTGCGCAGCACCATGCTCGGCTAATTTTTGTATTTTTAGTCGAGATGGGGTTTCTCCATGTTGGTCAGGATGATCTCCAACTCCTGACCTCATGATCCTCCAGCCTCAGCCTCCCAAAGTGCTGGGATTACAGGCGTGAGCCACCATGCCCGCTCAAGACTCCTTAATCTGTCTCTATCTCTACATTTCTTAGACGAGGCACAGAGATGACATGTAACTTGCTCAGTGTCACACAGTCCAGTCATGGGCAAACCAGAGTTACAATTTCCTTCCTGCCGTCCCAGTGTTTCTCCAAGGCCTCCTTAAATGCTTGGGTCTTGAACCCTTTACAGGCCTCCTGTGTTCCCTCTGAAAATGAGAATCCCTGAATGGGTCACCCCTTTGACAATGCTACTAACTAGCAGGGTGCTGGCTGAGGGCCATGGGCCAGGAAGACTTCTTGGGTCATCACAGCGAAGGCAGCACAGCTGTGGCTGAGCAAGGCATCTCTGTGGTCAGCCAATTCTAGATCAAGTCACTCCTCTGCCACATGGATCTTGGCAGGTTAATTAACCTCTCTGCACCTTAGTTTTCTCATCTCCAAAATAGTAACGATAGCCAGGCGGATGACATTTGTGGTGGGAGGTCCAGCACCTAGCAGGGTGTTGGACTGAATGGCAGCACCGTCCTTTTCACTCTGCTCTTTTTCTGGGGTGGCCTCAGCAGCCCCGGCCACACTGCAGCCTACCACTGCACCCAGAGCTGGGTTGTACAAATTCTATGCTTCCCCTTTAATCCTTCTCCCCTGGCTCAGCCTTCTTCCGGGCTGGCCCTGAGTCTTAGGGCTTCTGCTCAGGAAATACGACACCAGCAGCAGAGAAGTTTGGGCCTTAAATAACTGCCTCCCCTGCAAGGTTAGCCGCTGCCACTCCCCCGCCCCTCCCCGCTGCCTGTCACCAGCTCAGCTGCCAGCTGCGAGGACAGCGTGCCCCCTGCTGGCCACCTGGCCCTGGAAAGCTGCTGGCCGTGGCCGGGCGGCCTCCAGGCTGAAGGGCTGGAGTCAGAGGTCGGCCTCCGGCCGGTGCTTAAGTGGGGGCAGATCCAAGAGGAGGGTCTGGGCAGCGCTGGGTCACATTCCTAGGTGGTGCTAGTGCTTGAGGGAAGCGACTCCTGGTGGTCAGCTGCAGATCCCCTGCCCCCACATATTATCCAGCTGAAAAGAACCCCGAAGGGCACCATGGGGCCCTGAGAGAGAGGAGAGGGCGGGGAGGTGGAGGCCAGGGTGAAGGGCGGTGGCGGGAGAGGCCGAGGTTACATCAGGGCCTCAGGCTCACAGCCTTGTGGGTGCATGTGTGTGGATGAGAGAGGGAGAGAGACAGAGACGGATGAGAGACAGACAGAGAGGCAGAGACAAAAAGAGACAGAGAGAGACAAAGAAACAAAACGAGACAGAGAGAGACAGAGAGGCAGAGACAGAGACAGAGATAAGAGGGGAGAGAAAGACATAGAGACAAAAAGAGACAGAGATGAGAGAGACAGAGACAGAAACAAAAAGAGAGAGAGGCAGACAGAGAGAGACAGAGACAGAGAGAGGCAGAGACAGAGATAGAGACAGGGAGAGACAGATGAGACAGGGAGAGACAGAGACAGAGACCAAAAGAGACAGAGAGGGGCAGAGACAGATAGAGACAGAGAGATAGAGACAGAGATGAGACAGACAGAGATAGAGACAGAGACAAAAAGAGCCAGAGAGGGGCAGAGACAGAGGGAGACAGATTTAGAAACAAAGGCAGAGACAGAGGGAGACAGAGTTAGAATCAAAGGCAGAGAGAGAGGCAGAGAAAACAGAGACAGAGGCAGAGAGCCAGAGGGAGACAGAGATGGGAAAACTGGAATAGAGACAGAAACAGAGAGGGAGGGAGAGAGAGAATATCTGCACTTGTGCCGTACACGCCAGCCCCTCCCCTTTGGGCACAGGCGTTGGGGATCCTGTCTGGTGCCTGCCACCAGACACAAAGACCAGACCAGTCGAGGCAGGAGGCTGAGCTGGTGAGTGACAGAGACTGCCCAGGGAGGCAGCGTCCCCTCCAAGTCGGAGCTCCCTGATGAAGGGACCGAAGCAAGCGCATCTCTTATCTTTCATAAACAGTTAAATTCTCCCACATCAAGCACACATACAATCCATCCCTGCAAGGCTGGGCTGGCCCGTTCCCATTTAGAGCTGTGTGTGCCTTTCAATTTGGTCTTAAGATGCGGTAGATACAAATTGCAAAGGTTTGGTCAGCTTTTGAGCAGAAAGCAAATTTTACAGCAAGGAAGCAGGAGGTGGGAGGTGGCAGGAGGCAGAGGGGAAAAAAAGCTGAAATAGAAAAATTGCTGAAAAGCCTCCTGCAGCCTGTCAGGAGTATTAACTTAGGATGATGTAGGAGAAACGACTAAGTGGTTTTTGTGTCAGCTACACTGAATCAAACTTGTTCAAATATATGCATGTGAGTGTGTGGCAGCCAGCGGAACCCACCTCAGAAATGGAAAACAGTCTTTTAGTTTTAAGGGTTTCTTATGGTTTGCAAATATGAGAAAAGCTATGCATAAATTAGATTCAAAAGGGAAAGACGGATGGATGGGGATGGCCGCTGTCTCGGGTTTCTGTGGGAGGATGGCAAGGGCTGAGAGGCCAGGTCCCGGCTACCCAGGACATCCCATCTTCCTCAAGAAGTAAAGAGAGCCAGGGAGCAGGAGGTGGGCGTGGAGGATGCTGCAGGGTGGAGCGGGCCACGAAGAAGCCAGGCCGTGAATGTGAAGGAGAGTTCAGCACCGTAAGAGAATGGGGATGCACTCTGACACCTCCAGGAAGGACGGTTCTTTTTACGGCACCCTTCTCACCCCCAAATTCCAGGTACCTCCACCCAGAGCATAAACTTCCATCTCTCTGCTCGCCAAGGGAGGAACAGTGCAGACAGAAAGAGCACCCTCAGGTCCAGGCTGGGTGCAGTGGCTCACACCTGTAATCCCAGTACTTTGGGAGGCTGAGGCCTGAGGATCACTTGAGGTCAGAAGTTTGAGACTAGCCTGGCCAACATGGTCAACCTCCATCTCTACTAAAAATACAAAAATTAGCCAGGCGTGGTGGCACGCACCTGGAATCCCAGCTACTCAGGAGGCTGGAACAGGAGAATGACTTGAACCTGGGCGGTGGAGATTGCAGTGAGCTGAGATTACACTATTGCACTCCAGCCTGCGTGACAGAGTGAAATGCCATTTCAAACAACAACAGCAACAACACCCCAGCATCTTCAGGTCCAGGGCAGCAGTTCCTGGGCCTACCTGTAGCACTAAACCAGCCGATTTCAGTCATTTGGTCTGGTGCCACCTAACAAATCAAGACTCCCTTCCAAAAACAAACAAAAACTATCATTCAGCAAGCACCTTCCTTCAGTGCTTGAACCCTCCCGGGTTCAAGCGATTCTCCTGACTCAGTCTCCCAAGTAGCTGGGACTACAGATGCACGCCACCACATGCAGCTAATTTTTGTATTTTTAGTAGAGATGGGGTTTCACCATGTTGGCCAGGTATTTCCTGACCTTGTGATCCACCATCCTTCACCTCCAAAAGTGCTGGGATTTCAGGCATGAGGCCCTGTGCCTGGCCATGATAGGTTTTTTTTTTTTCAAATTTATTCATTTATTTAAAATGTATTTCATAAGCACATATAATATGTACTATGGACCAGACATTATTCTAAGTGCCTTACAATTAATTGATTAACTCAACCATCATAACTACTGTCATGGAGGAAGCATTAATGCAAATCACCATTTTACAGAGAAGTAAAATGAAGACCAAGGAGACCCTTTTGCCCAGGGACACACCCTAGGGTGACAGCAAAGGAGTCAAGGCCTTATATAATCCTCTCTGAGGATAGGGGAACCTCTGACTTGATTCTAAGCAATAAAATGCAGCAATGGTGAGGAGATGTTCCTCCACCACCATGTTACGTTATATTAGACTGTGTCTGAGCAAACCGGAGAGAGACGCTCTTCTGCATGACCCTGGCATATGTGGGAAAGGCCACATGGCAGGGAGTTGTGGGCGGCCTCTTGGAGCTGAGGGCCTCAGACCTGCAACCACTGGGTGCTACATTCTGCCAACACCCAGAAAGCTTGGAAGAGCACCCCCAGCTTCAGATGAGATCATTGTTCTAGCTGAAACATGATTGTAGCCCATTGAGACCCTGAGCAGGGGACTCAGTGTAGGGCCTGGACTTCTGATCCACAGGAACCATGATATAACGAATGTGGATTGCTTTAATCCGCTAAGTCTGCAGTGATTTGTTAGGTGGCACCAGAAGCCTGATACAATGGCTGAGCTGAGTTTGAGCCCCTGCCTTTATGTTGCCCTGTGCTACTGCTTGCATAGCCATTGTTTTTCACAATCCTTAGAGCAAATCAAAAATCCAGGTTCTTTGATTTCCATCTTCTGATTAAGGAAGCTGAGTCTTGGACGGTTAGTGGACCACAGTCCCACTTCTGTGAAGGGCCCCATTCAGCTGGGGTACCCTCTTCTGTAAGGTTGAAGGCTAGACCCGCTCTGTGGGTCTGCTGATTTCTGCTCACCAGTTGGGTGATTGCATTAGCCTGTTCTTGCACCGTTACAAGGAAATACTTTAGACTGGGCAACTGATAAACAGAAGAGGTGTACTTGGCTTGCAGTTCTGCAGGCTGTACAGGAAGCACAGTGGCTTCTGGGGAGGCCACAGGAAACTTTCAATCATGGCGGAATGTGAAGGGGAAACAGGCACGCCTTACATGGACAGAGCAGGAGGGAGAGGGGGATGTGCCACACTCCTTCAAACAACCAGATCTCGCGAGAATCCTGTCATAAGAACAGCACTGGGGGTTGGTGCCAAAGCATCAGGAACTATACCCGTGGTCCAATCACCCCTACTAGTCTCCACCTTCAGCACTGAGGATCACATTTCAACAGGAGATTTCTGTGGGGACGCAGATCTAAATCATGTCAATGATGTTCTTACTCCCCATTCTCCACTACCTCCTTGCTTTTTCTTCAACCTTTTCGACATACTCCCTCTTCTGCCCTTTCCCTGCCCTTCTTCCTTTGTATCCTGCATCCTCCCGCCCGTAGTTTCCCTGATGTCCAATTCACTGCATTTTGTTTCCTCTTTCACTGAGTACCTCACAAAATGCCGGACAATGAGATGGGGCTGGAAGGCACAGGACAGTCCTCAGTCCCATGTTTCTCTTTAGCTCTCCACTTCTTTCCTTTTCCTGTCACTCAAATCATGTCTTGCATTTTGCATCCCCATGATTGGTCCTGAAGGTCAGCAATCTGGCACTTGAAGGTTCTGACCCATCCTGGGAATGCTGTGGGAGAAGATACCTGATTCCAGGGCAGTTCAGGAGCAGGTATCATCCTCACTGCTGGCCTGTCCCTCTCGGATACCCCTCCCAGCCCTTGAACCCACCTTCACATGGTGACCAGCACCCCCATCAAAGGAGTGCCCAGGTGCACCCACCACTCCTTCCCATCTAGTTCCTCTCCATGGTCACCATTCTATTCCAGCATGTGACCTCACCTTAGCTAAACTGCTCTCTATGTGCTGATCACTGTGGGCTGACAGCCTGGAGGAGAGCCCAGAGAATGGCTGCCCCTTCACTGACCTCCACCATCTGGCCTCTCTCTTGGACAGAAACTGGGAAGACGGTCAGTGAAGAAACAGTTCCTGGCACCTTCACCAGAAGGTGGGTAAACCATGCCAAGATTGCTTGTCCCTAGGCCAGAGGATGGGTGGCATGGTGCCCAGGAGCTTTCGAGGGCCTTGTTATGAGACGAGACAATGAAACCACTCTCAGCCCTGGATTCTTTGCAATTTGCCTTCTCCATTCCCAGCCTGGACCTCCAAGAGAGCATTGCAGTCAGTTCTCAATTCCTTTGCCTGTGTGCACACACATACACATGCGTCCACACACATACACACAGTCACACACACACACACCGACACAGACACAAGTATACATGCGGTCACACATACGAGCATATGAACACACATGTGCTTGCACATTCACATGCATGTGCAGGCACATATGTGTCAGCCCAGGAGCTAAATGCTTTGTTTCTTTGCTGATATTTCTGCAATTTCTGCATAAGCATTAGAGTTTTCCAGCTTCCTCTCTAAGAAGTTTCCTCTGTACTTGAAGCTCCTTAATTTAAGACTTCTTTCTATGCTCTGAGAAACATACATAGGATAAAAACTCTGAGCTCAACATGCCATTTTTATCAGGATCAACTGAGATATGAGCATGTTTTCTGGTATGTAAAGGGCCAGACAAAGTTTGCAAGTGTCCTAGCTGAGCCCCAGTTCATTTGCTCTTTGTGTAAATCTTGAGAGATGAGGATCCAGGGAGCCTGCCATTTGCACACCTGTTCTGTATTAAGGCTTTTAATAAAAATGCATTTTACCCTCTCTTTTTGATCCCAGGAGGTTTGTTTGTTTGCATCTCTTATTGCTACTGTGGCTGAGCAGGGGACTGATCAGAAGTGATGAGGAGAGCAGTCAGCGTTTTCCTCTTGCCCTCACTGAGTGAGTGATTTCCAGCAAGTGAGGAAGGAGTAGGCAGATTCAGAAGCTGAAGAGCAGGACTTGATCGACCTGTATCGAAATGGCTCTGTTTAGGGGCTGAGGGTTTTGGTGTGAGGCATTCCTACCTGGTCCCCTCAAACCAAACATGGTTATAGCACCCTGAGGGTTGAGTGTGGGTGCTGTGGACAGACACCCTCTGGGGCACCAGGCAGAGCAGCACAGGGTCTCTTGGGCAGTTCTCTCGGGAACCCAGGCTCTTGAGCAGTGCCTCTTTCAGGAGACATGAAACTGTGCTCCTGTGGCATGAGCAGTGCCCCTAGGAATCCTCAGATGTGTCCAGGAAGACTTTCAGGGAGCCTGAAGCAGGGATAGTGCTGGCCTGCATGCAGGATCCAATCACCATGGCCATTCGGGGATTGTTACTGACAGGATCCAGTCCCTTATACTCACAGGTGGTGACACCCAGGCACTCAGTTATAGAGACGTCATACCTAAGGAAGGCTGTGCTGAGTCTGCAACCGCACTGTCGGTTCATGAGGTTCTTGGTTTCTCCCAAGGGAACCCCAAACTCAGACTCAGAAATGATAGAGTCCATCTTCAGATATTTACTAAGCACCACCAGGGTTCCCAACACTGTCTACACTGGGGGGTGCACAGGAGATTGTCTTGGGTGCCATGGATAGGTACACATTAGAACAAGGTGCCCCCTTGGGCCGGAAAAAAATGGTAAAATGATGCCCTCAATTACAAAAGGGAATCCTTATTTGGACCAACCAATTAGAAACAGATCTCGTGGTTTGTGGGTTTCAGTTGCTGCATTGCGTTTTGTTAGGCTCAAATTGCACACCACAGGTGAAAATTCTATCCCTTTCACAGGGAACTCACACTCTAATTGGAGAAACAAGACAGACACAAAGGAAAGCACACCTGATTGTGCACTGCTCTCAAAGATTTTGTATGTGATGAGGGATGACGCCGTGCTGTCGGCCTTCTTGAAGGAGGATGGATGCCTTGAGAGAGAAAGATATGGACTAGGAATACAGCTTGCTGGACATTTCTCTTTTGACTCAAAGTGGAAACAACAGCCTTCACAACGATTTCAGAAATACCAAACTGATTCAAATATAGGACTCAAAGAGCCCAGGATTCTGCCTTCTGTAGATACCTATTTAGAAAATGGGTGTGTTATGGCCTCAGAAGCAGCATCTGAAGCAAAAGTTTTTCTCTGCCCTTCTCCTGCTCTCCTGTCTCCTAGTCCCATTCTCCCCTGAGGGTACCCACAGAAATAAGAATCCCTTTCCCCAGCAGCGGGTCCTAGAAACCAGAGTCCCTTTGCTCAGAGCCAGCCATAAAACCTAAAAATATGACTCTAATTTTCCCTCTGCGTTTCTGTGTAAAAACTGGCCATAAAGAAATTATCTGGCTAGGCAAGGTGGCTCACACCTGTAATCTTAGCACTTTGGGAGGCCGAGGCAGGTAGATCACCTGAGGTCAGGAGTTTGACACCAGCCTGGGCAACATCATGAAACGCTATCTCTATTAAAAATATAAAAATTAGCTGGGCGTGGTGATGCATGCCTGCAATCCCAGCTACTCAGGAGGCTAAAGCAGGGGAATTGCTTGAACCAGGGAAGTGGAGGCTGCAGTGAACCAAGATTGCACCACTGCACTCCAGCCTGGAAAAAAGAGCAAATATTATCTAAACTACCAGTTTAACTGTAGGTCATGAGACCCCTGCTCCGATTCCAGAGAGGACCTGCCCCACACCCAGAAGTAAGGAACACTGCTCAGAGAAGCCAAGAAGAATCTAGAGAGACAGGCCTCTCTGGGTTTCCCCATTCAGTCTGTTAATATTAGATCACAGCCTTTTTGTTCAATCATATCTCTACACAGCTGTCCATATCTTGTTAAACCTAAGCATATAAATGAACAATTTCCCCTGTATCTTTGGGTCTTCATCCTGAAGGCTCCCATGTACACACATTATATAAATGTGTATGCGTTTGCTCCAATTAATCTGCCTTTTGCAAGTTGATTTTTCAGCGAAACTTTAGAGGGCCCTTGGCCTCCATAGGTAAAATATACAGGAAGTTAAAATGCATGAAATTGACATCAACCAATTAAGGTTGTAACTTGAATTTCTCCTGGGAATGGTGTCATGATGCCAGAGCCACAATGCTGATATATTAACTGCCAGTATACATAGTATTCCGGTGTACTTATCACTGGCCAGGCACTGTGTTGTATACATAACATTTCATGTAATGCCTATGACCCCCGCTACAAGGTATGTGTTAGTGTATATAACATATACTTATATATATAGTATATGTAAGGTATATAGATAAAATTTTATAATTTTATAGATAATTAACAGGTTCAGAGTAAATAATGATCAGAAGAAGAACCTTTGTATAGTTCTTAGTATGTGTGGGCATAACTATAAACCCTGTATGCATATTACTTATTTAATCTTCACAGTAAGTGTATAAAATAGGTGTAGTATTTTTTCCCCTAATTTATAGATAAGAAAAATGATGCCCAGAAATGTTAAATCACTTGCCTAAGGAAAAAGAAAAAGCTCAAATTCCCATGGCTGGCAAATGAGAGCCAGAATTCAAACCTAGGCTGGTAAGTTTCCAAAGCTCAAGATGTCATGCCTGAATACAGGACAGCATGGCTGAGTTTTCTTGCACAGAGTCCTAAGAGTAGAGGCATGAACACTTACTCCAGGGGTTTGCGAGTGTTGCCTAAGGCAGCTAGCTGTCAGTGTGAACTTTGTTTGAAGCCCTATGTTTTACCTTAGAAAATTTTGCATTCTACGCCGTGTGTGTGTGTATGTATGTATGTATGTGTGTATGTATATATATATATGTGTGTGTGTGTGTGTGTGTGTATATATATATATAAATATATATATTTAATTTAATAATAATAATAATTATTATTATTATATATATATTTAAGACAAGTCTTACTCTGTTGCCAAGGCTGGAGTACAATGGCACGATCTCGGCTCACTCCAATCTCTGCCTCCCAGGTTCAAGCAATTCTCCTGCCTCAGCCTCCTGAGTAGCTGAGGCTACAGGCATGCACCACCATGCCCAGCTAATTTTTGTGTTTTTAGTAGAGATGGGGTTTCACCATGTTGGCAGGATGGTCTTGATCTCTTGACCTTGTGATCCACATGCCTTGGCCTCCCAAAGTGCTGGGATTACAGGTGTGAACCACTGCATCCGGCCCATAATGTATATTTTTAACATAAAAAATAATGCTTTGAGTTTGACTGTTTTTCTCAAACCATTGAGGAACAAAAGTTGCTCCTAGACGCCATACTGTGCTCACCCCATGGCTGTGCCTACCTCCCGGACCATAGCTTAGTGTCCTGGGTTTCTACATAGGTACCCCACGGTGAGAATGACTGAAGTTGAAAGAACATGGGTTTCAGAACAAGCCAGATCAGAGCTCAGATCCTGACTCCACTTGGCAGCAAGTTCTGTGCCTTTGTCTCAGAGCCACAGGTTCTCAACATCTGTAAATCAGAGATAATAACGCATGCTTGTCAGAGTAGGGTGAGGCACCTGTCACTTAGTAGGACTTGGGTAACTGCCACTTTCCCAATTGTCTCCTTATGGTTTGTCATGACCTCGTCATCCAGCAACTACTATGGGTCCATTGCCGTGTTGAGCAGATAATCTCCATGGCCTTCCAGGTTTTGGGTCTTGGTGGTTTTGGAGCTGCTGTTCATTCTCCTTGGGGAGGAACTCTGTGGGTATTTGACGTTCCTGATAAGCCTATGGCATCCATGGCATCCGTGGAGCTTAGGTGAGAGTTGGGGGCTTTCTCTCTTTCTTTTGCTCACATTTAGATCTCCCCTTGGCTTGGAAAAGGACATGTTTCCTGTTGACTGATAGCTTTGCTCAGAAGAAAGATCAGCTTGAGATGTATTAATAATACACATTATTATCTTCATATTACATTCACAACACAACATATGCATATTATATTCAAGCCTCTGCTTCAAACACTTCCCAAGACCCTCTAAACCTCCAACCAAGGCTTATGCAGAGAGGAGAATCAACTAGTCAGGTGGGATATGGGAGGTGGCACAAGGAGTCCTTGTTGTCATTTAGGCAACTTTACATTTGGAGGAAAGCCAGTTCTGAATTATATGCTAACATGGCAAAAATGATGCTAACATGGCAAAATATGACCATTAGGAACACTTAATCACACTCATTGCAATGGCTATAAGAAAAAAAGTAACAAGTATATGTGAGGATGCGAAGAAATTGGAATTCTTTTGCACTGCTGGTGAGAATGTAAAATGGTGCAGTCACTGTGGAAAACAGTATGGTGATTTCTCAAAAAAAAACAACAACATAGAATTACCATATAATCTCGCAATTCTACTACTTCTTCTTCTTTTTTTTTTGAGACAAAGTTTCGCTCTTGTTGCACAGGCTAGAGTACAATGGTGAGATCTTGGCTCACTGCAACCTCTACCTCTCGGGTTCAACTGATTCTCCTGCCTCAGCCTCATGAGTAGCTGGGATTACAGGTGCCCGCCACAATGACTGGCTAATTTTTTGTATTTGTAGTAGAGACAAAGTTTCACCATGTTGGCCAGAGTAGTCTCAAACTCCTGACCTCAGGTGATCCACCCGCCTCGGCCTCCTAAAGTGCTGGGATTACAGTCATGAGCTACCGTGCCCGGCCCACAACTCTACTTGTAAGTATGTACCAAAAATAATTGAAAGCAGAGACTGAAAGAGATACTTTGCATACCAATTCATAGCAGCATTATTCACAAGAGCTAAAAAGTGAAGCAACCCAAATGTCCATGGACAGATGAATAGATAAACAAAATGTAGTATATGCACGCAATGAAATATAATTCAGCCTCCAAAACAAGTTCTGACACATGCTGCAACATGGATGAACCTTGAAAACATTATGCTAAGGATATAATTCCACTTATATAAAGTGGCCAGAACATTCAAATTCATAGAGACAGAAAGAGAGTAGTCATTACCAGGGCCTAGGGGAGGGGTTATGAACAGTTACAGTTTAATGCGTATAGAATTTCAGTTCTGGGTGATGAAAAAGTTCTAAAAATGGATGGTAGTGATGGTTGAATGTTATTGAACTATACATATTGCAAATTAGTTAAAATGCTAAATTGCATTTTATGTGTACTTTACTAGAACAAAGAAAAATTGAAAGAATGCTTTAAAAATAAAAACATGATTGGGCTTGTTTTGTTTTGTTTTTCTTTTCTGTTCTTCATTAGAAGATTTGGAAGTTAAATCCTTCCTTGCCTTTGAAGAAAAGGAAAAAAGTAACTTTAGGCTTAGTAGGGCCCTGGGCTTCATATTAGAAAGCTCAAGCTGGGATCTGTGGGGTAGTGAAGGTGGCCTGGAAATTGAGCTTGGAAAACTGGCCGGTCACCTGCCCAGTCTCTTGGTTAGGGCTCTCGTCGCTTGTCCCTGGTGAGTGGTCAGGCAGACAGCCAGTCTGCAGAAGCCATGACAAGGCCAACAAGAGATAAAAGCTCTGAAAGAAGGGTAGAGGAAGCTTCTTCCCTGTGCTGCTAGTGCCTGGTATCCACAGCAGCAGTGTGGCTTTGCGGAAATCTGAAGGCTGGGGATGTGTACCCTCTGCCAGCAGATGTCATGACCAAGTATTCTCCCTGAGAAACCCTCTGTGATGTGTAGTATGTAGACTTTGGGGTATTCTTGCCTTTGTCTTCTGATGCCTTTGTTCAGTCACTGTTGCCAGTGAAACAATTCAGCAAAGGTCGACGGAGAACAAATGAAAAGGGAGAAGGAGGGTTTTGCCAAGGAGACAACAGAGATGCTATTGGTGGGTACAAATCAATGTCCTGGAGAAGTGCCAGGGAGAGTAGACCTAGCCTTCTTTCTACAGCTTTCCAGGCTGCAGGGAGGAAGGGAGAGGGAATAAATGTATGTGTTAAGACCCAGCTATGAAGTCATCAGTAGAAATAGAGACAGCCAGGCCGGGCACGGTGGGTTCATGCCTGTAATCTCAGCACTTTGGGAGGATGAGGTGGGCAGATCACTTCAGGTTGGGAGTTCAAGATCAACCTGGCCAACATGTTGAAACCCTATCTCTTCTAAAATAAAAAAAAAAAAAATAGCTGGGTGAGTTGGCACACATGCCTGTAGTCCCAGCCACTCTGAAGGCCGGAGAACCGCTTGAACCTGGAAGGCGGAGGTTGCAGTGAGTCAAGATGATACCGCTGCATTTCAGCCTGGGTGACAGAGTGAAACTCCGTCTCAAAAAAAGAGAAAGAAATAGAGACAGCCTCGAAGACTGGCCTTCCCAAAGTGCCTAGCAGGACCTAAAGGCCGCAGGGACCACCATAAGGTTTCCAAAAGCCACTGGGGAGCCTGTTATCTGCCCCAGAGTCTGTCTGTTCTTTCCCTTGGGGTCCTGTGTAGCTGGCCAGTCATTTCTTGGCAGCCAGAACCTCCTTTGATGGCGGCTCAGAGAAGTGCCTGATCTGAACTTAGCATGAGATTTTGTGCAGTCCTTGAATGAATTACCCATGTGGACATCTCCTATCCTCATAACACTGCAGGACACACTGTCAGCCCATGGCAAAGGTCAGTGGGACGATGGACTTCACATTGATTGAGGCAGTGCCTGAATTAAACCTGCTGGAGACCTTCTACAGGAAAGAGTGGTTAAGAATGCCCCTAGGATGATAATAATAACAATGGCAATAACAACAACACAAATGACTTCAGAGATATTGAGAGAATTAAGCAAAATGAGAAAAGGGGTCTTGGCACATAATAGTTATTCAACAGATGTTAATTCACTCTTTCTTTCCCTCTGGGAGGGCACATGCTTCATGAAAACACTCCCCCTCTTTCTTGTCATTTGTAATACTCCTTCTTTCCTTTGAAAAAAGGCCAGCCTCTTTTTCCCTTCTCCCTCTTTCCTCTCCCTGCCCCTCAAGGTCACATCCCACTCACTGTGAGCACAGCTGCCCCCTCCTGCCAGGACATTCACATTTGAGCAGCTCCAGTCTCCTGCATAGAAGAGAAAGAGTGGAGTTCATTACCCGTATTCATCTTCACGAGTTTTCTCTTTGTTATTAGAAAGATTTTTCTGTGTGCCACAAGAAAATTCCTAAGAAAAAAAACACCCCCATCTTCAGAAACACGTTCTCCTTGCTCCGTCGGCCCTTACATATTTCCATTTGGATTGATTGCCTACCACAGCCTGTAAGCTTTTCAACATCAAATTTCAAAACAGAAACATAAAAGGGCAAACATGAAATGAGCAGCTCGATCCTGCCCTCCATGCTGGAAACACGCGTTCCTGAAGTGAAGGAGAGAGGGGCGTCTTGTCTCTCCCGCCTACATCATCTCCTAGGCTTCTGATGCTACTCTTGCTGTGGCCTTGACAGGAGGGTGGGGATAGCATTTTCTGTGATCTGAGCACTGTGTTGGGCACCAGAGGGTACCGGAAAGTAGAGGACTTGGGACATGGAAGGAACTTGGGACACTGGAACTCTCCAATAAGATTCAAGATGCACAGGCCAGGCGTGGTAGCTCACGCCTGTAATCCCAGCACTGTGGGAGGCTGAGGCAGGTGGATCACCTGAGGTCAGGAGTTCGAGACCAGCCTGACCAAAATGGTGAAACCCTGTCTCTACTAAAAGTACGAAAATCAGCTGGGTGTGATGGTGGGCACCTGTAATCGCAGCTACTCAGGAAGCTGAGGCAGGAGAATTCCTTGAATCTGGGAGGTGGAGGTTGTAGTGAGCCGAGATTGTGCCACTGCACTCCAGCCTGGGTGACAGAGTGAGACTCCATCTCAAAAACAAAAACAAAAATAAACAAAACATTCAAGATCCACATATGTAGGAGATCAAAACCAGGGAAATATTGAAACAAATCACATTAAAATGCTAAAGGAATACACATAACAATATTCACCACAGTGTGGTCATAAAGTGACAGTCACAGACTATGAAATAAGAGACAGGAACGGAAATGTACCTGAAATGTAATGTGGTTGAGTCTGACCTCAACGCTTTCCACTCAAATTTATAGACATTATTCTGTAACAATCCATGTCTCTGTTAAAGGTAGTTACCATTTATTTGGTCACTGCAGCCAGAAACCTAATTTCTCTTTCTACCTCACCCCGAGCCAAGTGGTCACCATGGCCTATCGATTCTCTCTCAAATATCACTAGAAGTGGATCTTGCTGTCTGACTCTCTGGCCCCTGTCTCTGCCGACTTTGATCATCATTACCTGGATAATTGCAAACATCTTCTGGCTGTTCTCTTTGACTCTCTCCTCACCCACCTCCGATTCCTTCTTCTTACTGCTGTTGAAGTGGTTTTTCTGGAAAGCAAATGTGTTTGTGTTACTCTCTTAAGTCTCTGTAAGTCAATAAGCAAACTCTTCAAAGTGACATTCCAGGACCTTCATGATCGGCCCCCTCCTTGCCTCCTGAATGTCACCATTTGCTGTGTACCTACACCCACTTCATGCCTCAGCCTTTCTTTTCTACTGGAGGTTCCTTAAATAGTCTTGTGTTCTCTTGTGCCTGCCTGTATCACTGTCTTTCCTGCTTGGAACAACTTCTCTATACGCCTTACTTAGTTCTCTTTGGCATGGTCTTCAAGGTACAGCTTGTGCATCTCTGGGGAAGGCCGCCCAGACACCTTCTGCTCCATCCTTTTCCTAACAGGTTTTCCCACCTTTGTCAGATCCCTCATTGCACTGATTGGTACTGGTGGCTGCTCTGTGCATCCTTCTCTATCCAGGACCTGACATAGCACTCGGTTCAGGGCAGGGACCTCATAAAAATGGACTGACCAGTGAACATCAGAAAGTAGTGTGAGCCAGGCCATGAAGGTGGGAATGAGACATAAGATCTCAGAATGCCAGGAACAAGAGACCTTGCACATTTTCAAGTCCAACACTCTCATTCTAGATGATGGAGAATGTGAGGTCTAGAAAGAAGAAGTGGCGGCTGGGCGTGGTGGCTCATGCCTGTAATCCCAGCACTTTGAGAGGCTGAGGCAATGGATCACAAGGTCAGGAGTTCGAGACCAGTCTGGTCAGCATAGTGAAACCCCGTCTCTACTAAAAATACAAAAAAATCAGCTGGGTGTGGTGGTATGCGCCTGGAATCCCAGCTAGTCAGGAGGCTGAGGCAGGTGAAGCGTGTGAAACTGAAAGGCGGAGGGTGCAGTGAACAGAGATTGTGCACTGCACTCCAGCCCGGGCAATAGAGTGAGACTCTACCTCAAAAAGAAAAAAAAAAAAAAGACGAAGTGGCTTCCCAAGTGTACATAGGCAGTATTAATATTAACAGGTGGTTTATGACAGGAAAGCCTTGAAAGCAAGAGGAATCAAAGTGGGTCATGAAAGTGAAAGTAAAGATCAAAGTATAGAATTGCTTAAACAATTTAGGAATAGGATGGGATACAGTAGAAATGATGACATCCTAGAGATGGAAAGAAAATGGGGAATTACATCAATCCCAGCTGAGGAGCCAAGAGTTCTGAAGCTGGATGACTCCATAGACCAGGTAAGTCCTACTGGAAGCCAGGGAGTGAGAGATAGCTGGACATATAGTGAATGGGGTCAGGGGATAGACAGACTCAGTGAGAGAGAAACCGGATTCCATGTCACTTTTTGAGACAGATTCCTCCTATGGCATCACTTCTTGATGACCCAATCCCTGTCCCTTATATCTGAGCCCAAATCTATGTTAAATTATCATGCTTCATGACAGGCATTGGGTTGGACCTAACCACCATCTAGAGATGGAATGAGCTTAGCACAGGGAGTATTAGTGAGCCTGGTCTAGTCACGCCTAGTGAGCTAGGGAGATAGGATAGTGATGCCAATTATTTTGGGAAGACCTGGAATGTTAGGGTGAATAATTTAGATTTTTTGCTGTAGAGCATAGGGACTCATTATAGGCTTTTGACCTGAAGAAGGGCTGGTTCCAACCTAGAACCTTTTCGTTGATCATTCCTTGGGGACTTTATTTACAGTTGCTATTCTTTCTGTTTAGAATATTCTTTTCCCTAGATGTTCTGTGACTTGCTCTCTTACCTCCTCAGGTCCCCCCAGTTCAGAATTCATGATATTAGTATAGCCTGCCCTGACCACCGTATTTTAATTTGTACACTCTCTATGCCCAGCCTACATGATCCATGAGCTGTTTCTCTATTGTACCTATCACCCTCTCACCTATTATAAATATTTTCCCTTGTTTATTTGTTCATCGTCTGTCACCACTTGCTAGAATGCAAGCTCCATGAGGGCAGGCATTTTTGTCAGTTTGTTCATTCCTGTATTTTCTGCGTCTAGAATATTACTGGACATGGCACATCATAGGGGTTCACGAAACATGTGCTGAATAAACGTAAGACTATGTACAGGAATTACTGGAATCAAGAGACAGTTTGTAGCATTCTCCTGCCCTCCTCTGTGATGGGATCACAGCAGGAAGACCCCGAGTACCATGCAAGATTACCACTTTGTGCCTGTGAGTAGATACCATGTGCTTCATCTCAATTTCCTGGTTTCCCATCCTGGGTCTACCCTAACATCTAGAGTCTTCCCTTCCCATTCTAATGTTTGTTATTAATTCTGACCAAGCAGGAATTGTCACTAGCGGGTTCTTTCTCACAAATTATACCTACTTAGACCCAGCCTCTGTTTAACTGATGGAGAAGATATCAGTAAGAGGAGAAAGGAGACTCTCTTTCTTCTTGTTCCTCTGTAAGTCATATTCTGATGGTAAGGTGCCCTTTTTCTGTTTGTCTGACATTGATGGATTATGGGCAAGCAAGGGGTTTATAAGCAATTTAAAGCAAGGACCACCCCCTTCCGCTCTGTCTCTGCAATGTCTCACAATGCTAGGTACCCACAGAGTCATTTAATATATATTTGATATGGTTTGGCTGTGTCCCCATCCAAATCTCATCTTGAACTGCAGTTCCCATAATTCCACATGCCATGAGAGGGACCCTATGGGAGGTAATTGAATCGTAGGGGCAGTTACCTCCAGTCTGTTCTTGTGATATTGAGTGAGTTCTCACAAGATCTGATGATTTTATAAGGGGGTTTTCCCACCTCCCTTTGCTCTGCACTTCTCCTTGCTGTGGCCATGTGAAGAAGGACATGCTTGCTTCCTCTTCCACTGTGAGTGTAAGTTTCCTGAGGCCTCCCTAGCCCTGCAGAACTGTGAGTCATTTAAATCTCTTTCCTTTATAAATTACCTAGCCTCAGGCATGTTTCTGTTAGCAGCATGAGAATGGACTAACACAACACGTATGTGTTAACAAAAAGAAGAGAGCAGTGACCATGTTCTGGGAGAAAGAGATGCTTGAGACAGGTATCTCCTCTCAGATGATACTGTTTGGGTGGCACCTGCTCTATCACCTGAGCCCTGGAAAAATGGATCAACTCTTCCCTTCTAGCACATCTTTGCCAGACTTTGAGTGATGCTTCCCCTGTCTGCCAACCTTTTTAAAGCAGAGATTTGGACAGAGATTCTCTGACTTTGGTCCTTCTTTTTTTAGATTTCTTTTTTTTTTTAAGCTATTGTTACCTTCCTTGAAAGCCAAGATCTCACAGTCTGATAATTCCCAAGAGTGCCCACTATAAAATACTGCCTGCCCCAATTTCCCTTGCCCAAAGCCTTTATCCAGACACACCCATCAACCCCTGAGCTGCCTTTCCTCTCCCAGCCTAGCTTGTTTGTGAGATCCTATACTCTTTTCTTGGCTCTCTTAGCCTTAGCTATTCGCAGGAGGCCACTCTCTAAATTTCTATCATCAATTTAACAGGCGTGCATTGAATGTCTGTGCCAGACACTGAGGGTGTGAAGACAGATTAGCTCTGGCCTCTGCTGGAGACTCTTACCTTCTGGTGGAGGAGTAGGCCTGGGATCAGGCGTTCATCAACCAGTGGGCTGGGTGCTGTTGTCCAGGCAGGAAGAGGCACTTTCAGAGCCTGGGGGCACTGAGGCAACAGCAACTCACTCTTCCTGGGGCCTCAAAGCTGTCATAAAGGAGGTCATCTTTGAACAGGGTCTCCAATCATCTAAGTTGCTTTCCTCTATTTGACTTCTGATCACATTTTGGCCCTTGGAATTTCTAAACATATTTTTCAACTTCTGGATCTTCAACAGGTTCCCCGACAAGCCTATTCTGTCTCTTTCTGTCAATTTCAGAGACTTCACACATCTCAGTTCCTCTTTTACTTCAGTTCTCTCTGTGATACTTCACTTGTCCCTTGATACATTCAGCCTGGCACTTGAGAGCCTATTTATTTTCTCCTGGGTACTCGACTCACTAACAGGATCTGCGGCCATCTCCTTCACATTTCATTTTCTTTGATTACCGTCTCTCTGAGGAGAGGAGCTACAAAGTAGACATGGAGTGCATTTTGCCAATTACAGATGGACAAAATAAAGTCTCAAGGTGTTCAATCACTTTCCCGGTCTTCTACTCATTAAGGAGTTCAGGACTCTAGTGCTTGCTTCTCGGTGAATTCCTGGTTGGACATCTGTTTCCTGGTGGAATTAAGGAATAGAGATGATTCTTTACTGTTATGAGAGCCCCAGAAAGCAGTCCTGTAGTTAGTTAGGGAGGAATGGAGTAAAGTCTTCAGTCTAGTCCTAAATGGTATTTTTTTTTAGTGGCTGCTATTTTTTTATGTTTTTATTTATTATTTATTATACTTTAAGTTCAGGGGTACATGTGCAGAACATGCAGGTTTGTTACATAGGTATACATATGCCATAGTGGTTTGCTGTACCCATCAACCCATCATCTACATTAGGTATTTCTCCTAATGCTGTCCCTCCCCTTACTAGTATTTCTCCCCTATTAGTATTTCTCCTAATGCTGCCCCCCACCCCCAACAGGCCCCAGTGTGTGATGTTCCCCTCCCTGTGTCCATGTGTTCTCATTGTTCAACTCTCACTTATGAGTGAGAACATGCAGTGTTTTGTTTTCTGTTCTTGTGCTAGTTTGCCGAGAACAATGGTTTCCAGCTTCATCCATGTCCCTACAAAGAACATGAACTCATCCTTTTTATGGCTACATAGTATTCCATGGTGTATATGTGCCACATTTTGTTTATCCAGTCTATCATTGATGGACATTTGGGTTGGTTCCAAGTCTTTGCTATTGTGAACAGTGCCACAATAAGCATATGTGTACATGTATCTTTATAGCAGAATTAATTACAATTCTTTGGGTGTATACCCAGTAATGGGATTGTTGGATCAAATGGTATTTCTAGTTCCAGATTCTAGAGGAATCGCCACACTGTCTTCCACAACGGTTGAACTAATTTACACTCCCACTAACAGTGTAAAAGCGTTCCTATTTCTCTACATCCTCTCCAGCATCTGTTGTATCCTGACTTTTTAATGATCGCCATTCTAACTGGTGTGACATGCTGAGTGGTAATTTTTAATGGTGGAGAAGGTAACCACTGGTATAAGAGGTGAGGCTTCTGTTTTCAGGAGGTTTGTGTGACAGGTGTTCTTGGAGGAAGGACAGAAGTCAACAAGATACCATCTTTTGCCTCAGTCAATGACGGAGCAGTAGTCCCAGAAAGAGAGAACCCATACAGTGAGTTAGGTAGCATAAAACCAAGGTTGCTTTGGGAACTGAAATAGGACTCATCAGAATGGAGGCCAATTAAAATTTAAATCCTTGAGTGTGTGAGGTTCTGGCTCACGAGGAGCTCCTGGAGTTTGGGGAGAAGTCTGTAAGTTCCCACCACACCTTGCTATGGGTAGGTGGAGCGCATCGTCTCTGCTCTTTTCACAGCATCCAGATGCCCTGGAGCCAGTCGAAGTTTAGGTCAAAGCGTGCTGACTCCTTGGCCCTCTGTCAGAATGTCCAGTCAGCCATGGCAGGCTGGTGACTCGTGGACCACACTGGCACACAGATCAGAATCTCAGTGTATGCATGAAGGTGGCCTGGTTTATGCCTCTACTCCATGCTAGGTAAGGGAGCCCGCGAGGAAGGTTTGGGTATGTTGGTAGAAGGAGAGAGAAAGAGCTATAATTCTGGACGGATACACTAACCCTGAGGCATGAGGTTGGGCTTCTCTGGAGTCCCAGGGCAATGGGGACACTGGATCCTTGCTGAGAACAGCTTAGAGCTATGTCCTGCTGTGTAATTACTATAGAGAGGAAGTTAAGAGCAAAGCTTCTAACAGGAAGGAAATTCTATGTCTGGGGAAGACAGCACAGGTCTGGAAGTCAGGAAATGTGTGCCCCAATGCAGGTCTGACCCTCAGGAAGTCTGTGGTTTTGAGCAAGCCTCTCAGTGCCTCTGGGCCTCAGTTTCCTCTCTTTTAAAATATTTTATTTCATTTTTATAGAGCCACAGTCTCCCTTTGTTGCTCAGGCTGGAGTTCAGTGGCAGTCTCTTACAGCTCATTGCGGCCTCTTACCCCTGAACTCATATAATCCTCCCACCTCAGCCTCCAGAGTAGCTAGAACTACAGGTGTACCCTACCATACCTGGCTGATTTTTAAAAATTTTTAATAGAGATGGTGGAGGTCTTGCTATGTTGTCCAGGCTGGCCTCCAATTCCTGGTGTCACACAGTCCTCCCACCTTAGTCCCCTTTTTAAATGGGATGTAGGGGATGATTCCATGCGGATCACAAGGTTGTCACATAGATTTAAAAAATGGTCTCCTCAGGCACATCTGCTCTGTTCCGGGGAAGTCCCACAACTGTTTTCTTAGCAACTGGATAGAAGGACCTGAAACAGTACCGTCCCGCAGAAATATGCCAGCTATAGAGGCAAGCTACAAATGTCCCTTTAAATTTTATTTTTTAAACATTTATCTTTTAACTGACCAAAAATATATACATTCATGGTGTATAGCATGGTATTTTAAAATATGTATATATTGTGAGATGGCTAAATTAAGCTAATTAACATATGCATTATATCACTAGCTTATCCTTATTTGTGTGTGTGGTGAGAACACTTAAAATCTACTCTTTTTAAATTTTTGAAATGCCACATTTTAAAATGTAAAAAGGGACAGATAAAGTTAATTAATAGTATTAAATTCTATTTAACTTGATATATTCAAAATATCAGTTCAAGATGTAATCAATATTAAAAAAATCAATGAGACATTTTACATCTTTTTTCTTTTCACGCAAAGTTTTTGGAGTCTGGTGTGTCTTCTACACTTACAGCACATCTCATTTCAAATTTGTCTCATTTCATTTAGCTTAGAGCGACCTCTGGCTACTGGCCTTTATGGTGGATGGCAAACACTCAGAGGACTAGGTCGCAGCTGTTCAGGCAGCTACACAGTTGGCCAGTGCTCCCCACTTCTTTTGAAGAGGGCTTCCTGGAAGCGGTGAAGCCTGGATTGAGTTTTGAAGTCCACTAAGCAAGGAGAAGGGGCAGAACATGATAGCTCACGCCTGTAATCCCAGCACTTTGGGAGGCCGAGGAGGGTGATGTCAGGACTTTGAGACCAGCCTGGCCAACATGGCGAAACCCCATCTCTTCTAAAAATACAAAATTTGCCAGGTGTGGTGGTGTGCGCCTGTAACCCCAGCGACTCAGGAGGCTGAGGCAGGAGAGGTGCTTCAACCCAGGAGGTGGAGGTTGCAGTGAACTGGAATTGTGCCACTGCACTCTAGCCTGGGTGACAGAGTGAAACCGTGTCTCAACAATAAAACAAAATAAATAAGCAAGAAGAGGACCTGGGAGGCCAACTCTAAGAGGAAAGATGCCAAACGCAAGGCTGGAGAGGCAGCGGGCAGGCCCACCTCCTTGGGACATTTCCTACTCATGGACAAAGGAAGCCCTCACCACTTTTAGAGGCCAGGGTCCAATTCCACTCCTCACTCGGGGTTCACATCCAGTTTGCACTAGTTTGCATCATGTATTTATCTTTTTTATAATCTCCCTAGCCAAATGCATGCAGACCTCATACGGATCCATTCGCTTGGCCTCTGCTTTGTGGTTACCTCCCGCTTGCTTCCCTGCAGGCCCTCTGCTACCCCAGTTTGGGCCTCAGTATCTCCTTCTATAAAATGGAGTTACTATTATCTATTCTTGTCTCACCTCCACTCCAAGGAAAAGTGCAGATTCAAGGGAGCATTAACATGTATGAAAAGTGTTTAAAGCAATGCGGAACAAGGAGCTTCAACACAAAGTGTTTAATTATTCATTTGGTTTTTCAAATCTACACACTCCCTTAAAAAGGTCTGTGGGACGAAGAATTCTAGGGGCCCCATGGAACTGACCTTACAAATAATTTGGGATGTCCTCATTCCACATGCAAGGGCTCTGTGGAGATCACTATCCGTGGCGTAAACAGAGCAGGACTATGTCGGACTGAGCAGAGGAGCTGATTCCACCCCCAGCACTGTCTCAGGGCCCTGCTGGGCATGCATTTTTCTGTAACGTCCAAGCAAGCACTTTCGTCCTTTCCCTGTAATAGAAACAACCTGTGACCTTTACAATATCAGCCTCCTGGAAGAATAGAGCCTGTTACCCTTCAAAGCTGTGGTGTGCCAAACCTCCGCACGGAAACCTATAGCCATGGCCTTTCTTAAAAATAGCATTTCATACAGTCGACATGCTTCATTCTTAACAATTACATTTCTCACCTACCAGCTTAACTGGATTTTTGTTTAGTAACTTGTACATGTCTTTTCACTGGAGAGCACTATGAGATTCTGAGAGAGAGCAACAGGATCTGAGATGATGGAAACAGAGATATACCAAGGATAGGACTCTCATTTTTTTTTTAAAAAGGAATGGTTTGGGTCCTCAGACTGGGGGATGGGACCCCATATTTTTAATTTCCATAAAAACTGATGGGACCTTTTACGTGCCTTCCCTTACCTTGCACAGATACTTTATGATTCCCATTAGCTTCCTCGCTTCTTTCTCCCCTTAGAAGAGAGATCCCTCTGGGTATAACTGAGGATCTTTTTGGTCCCCAAAGGGAAGACATTGGCTTTAGGAGAAGCCAACTCTCTGATCTAGGAGGCTCATAGAGACGAAGCTACCTAAGGATTGGTAATCCCTCCTGAGTTCCTGATGCTGCAATTAGTTGCAATGAGGTTATTGAGACCTCATTGTGCCTCCATGGAGGAACTGTGTGGGTACATGTGCAGGAGTTCAGACTGCACTTTCTCTCATGGTTCATCATGAACAAAGCACATTTGTGTTTACTTTATTCATCACTATGGTCCTATAAGGTAGAGTCTCAGCCCCATTTTACAGGTAAGGTCACAGAAGTTAAAAGTAAGGAAACAGTCCCACTTTCATGGTTACCTGGTGGTTTCACTGGAATGAAAATTAGCTCCTGAAAACTTAAAGGAGGCGTTTTTGGGTATTAATAAAAGGAGAGTTAACTTTACAAGGTGGAACATGGGCCTGGGGAATCATTTCTTGATGAAAAACAACACACAGAACTGGAAGAACCTAGCGTTTTGTTTACTCTTACACACACACACACACACACACGTGTGCGTGTTCTTACCATTTATCCATGAATACAAACACATTTGTGATATCTTGGTGCAAGTGTTAGTCAGATTATCTACACACAAAGTAGAGAACAGGAGGCCCCGATTCATGAAATAGATCAAGGTAGTTGGTACACAACTTTTCTTTTTTTTTTTTTTGAGTTGCAGTTTCACTCTTTTGCCTGCCCAGGTTGGAATGCAGTGATGCAATCTTGCTCACTACAACCTCCGCCTTCTGGTTTCAAGCAATTCTCCTGCCTTAGCCTCCTGAGTAGCTGGGATTACAGGTGCCCGCCACCACACCCAGCTAATTGTTGTATTTCTAGTACAGACAGGGTTTCACCATGTTGGCCGGGTTGGTCTCAAACTCCTGACCTTGTGATCCACCCACCTCAGCTTCCCAAAGTGCTGGGATGACAGGTGTGAGCCACTGCACCCGGCAGTTTGTATGCATCTTAGGTTGTATTCTAGACATCTTCCCTCAGGTACCCAGGAATTGTCCTGATACCTCTGGGTGGGCCTTGGTGAAGCCCCTTCTTAAAGATTTAGGCTGCAATTGGAGATGATCTGAGCTTCTTAAACAGTAAGAGCATGTTCTCTGCTCGTGTTAAAGAGCAAAAGGGGCTCCCTGTCTGATGTGCTAGAATCCAATACTATGACACCAGCTTTGAGAAAAGAAACTTTTTGTTCATAGTCAACTTCCAAGGAGATAGGAGTCAAGCTCAAATCTGTCTCCCCATACTGGCTTCGAGGCAGTATTTATATTAGAAAAGATTCATGGGGTGGATTTTGAGATGGGTAGGTAATTTGTGGAGGGAAGGGGAAGGTCTGGAAAGTCCTCGGGCATGCACAGCTATTTCTTCATGCTAATCCATGGGTGGCCTGTGCAAATTCGGGAGAGCTGGCATGAAACATGCAGTGGAAAATCAGGCTGTGACACCAGCACACTTGTTCTGTGCAAACTCCCGTCTGCCATCTTGGTTCCAACTCATGTTAGCCAAATCCTTTTTCTTATAAGTAAAGGATTGTACATGTTTCAACAAGTTGCTTCTCTTCTTATCTGCCATCCTTCAAACTCACTTTCTGTTAGTCATGGCTGTCTTTAACCTTTTGGGACAGTTTTACCAGGGACAGAATGAAGGACACCTCTTGGGTAACTGAAAGAGGTGGCTTTGGAACTAATGAAAGAAAAGTTGACTTTACAAGTTAAGAAATTTTAAAAGGAGATAATTGCCCTAAGGGGGACCATATGCAGAGGTGTGTGAGAGGTTTAAGCAGAGATAAGATGAAAGAGAAGGAAGAAAATCCTAGGAAGGGGCCTGAGGCTGCACCCAGCCCTCTGACTGCGATCCTAGGGCTAGCATCAAGCCAACTCCTGGGTTTCAGAGGCAGACACTGGGGCGGGCTGTAGACTTTGGGAGTTTTATACCCTTATGCTTTGCTTTTTGGTTGTGGTATTAAAAATTGCATGCAGTTTTTCTTTTGCTTATCTGTTGTACCTGAAAGAGAGTTTGAGGATCCCAGGGAGCCCACTTGCTGGAGATCAGCTAAAGGACTGATAAATGGCCTCAATGCTTCCTCTCATGGGGAGCTCCCTGGTTGATAGAATGGGAGTCATGGGCAGACATTGGTTCTTGACAAACAGTTGCTTCATTCATTTTCACCAGATCCTAGAAGGCATCCCCAAAGCAGAGAGTTTGCATCATTATTCTTTGACACTGCTGGAAATGAAAGCTTAAGAGGCCAAAGGATTTACTCTAGACACATAATTCAGTAAGAGGGAAGGGCGCACAGTTAGCTGCATCTTAAGCCTAGTCATGCACCAGCAAAGGAAGGGGAAACTGCGATTGCCGCTGGTCAAGGGTCCCCACTCTTTGTGTTGCCAGCTCACTAGAAATCTAATGTCATGAAACAGCTGCGACCTGGGACCCTCATGCCCTGAAGCAGCGGAGTTTAGGACCTCAAAGGAAAGCTGGGGTTAGTGAGATTCTTCTGAGAGATCCAGGAGACACGGACTTCATGCCACACACACCCCTCATCAACCCTCTCCTGATACCTCATTACCTGGTACTACATTCACTGTCTTTGGGAAAAAAGTGTCTTGCCTTTTCAATATGCTTTCAACGAAGGCAGAAATGGCAGCAAAATTTAAACCTGAGTGCCTAATCTGTTTTCCCACAGGTGGTATTAGGGAGGAGAGGTGCATATGAAAACTTGTTTAACAGAGATAACCATTACATGGCACCAAGAAAATACAGACAGTTGAAAGAACAACTGACGGATCCCAGACGAGTTTGAGAAACATCCTAGTTAGACACAATTTTGGCCAATTTGTCAAATATTTCCTCTACTTCTCCCCCGCGATCCTTATTCCAGTTTCTGGCAAGGGGAAGATAAAAAGAAGGAAGACACACACACGAAGAAAGAGATGGAAGGAGGGAGTGAGGAGGTGGGGAGAGAGAGGGGAGAAAAGAGGGAGGAAGGTAGAGAGAGATGGGGCAGAGGTGGAGAGAGAAAGAGAGAAAGAGAGTGAAAAAGATTAAGAGAAAAACACAGACAGAAAGATGGTGGAGAGGAAGGGAGGGAGAGAGACACGACAGGGAGAGAGAGGGAGAGACAGAGAGAGTAAGAGAGAGAGAGACATACAGGGGGAAAGGACAGACAGAGAGAGAGAAAGGCAGAGAGATGGGAGCGGTGGCGGGGGAAGGAGAGAGGAGGAGAAGGAGGCAAAGTGACAGACAGAGAGAATGAGGCAGAGAAAGAGACTGAGAGATGGGGAGGGGAGGCTTGCTTACTTCTGCTGCCCCAGTGCAGACCCTCAGCCTGTGTGTAAAGACTGCTGTCAGCAGGAGAGACCATGTTTTTAATCTCCCTGTTTCCCTGTTAGAACCTCCCAAATGGTCCTTTCTGGACTTTGATCTCCAGGCTCTGGAACCGGATGCTTCCGTTTCGCTCTCAGACAGCACTACCACCTCCTTCTATGACCTTAGGCAAACTGCATGACCTCTGTGCTCAGCTTCCTGTGCAATGGGGACAGAAACACCTGGTGGGACGGTTGTGCTGACAGAGCTGATGTTTTATCTTGTCTCTTTGTCTCTTTGTCCTCAGCGCGGTGCCTGGTATGTAGTACAGGCCATGGAAATGACTGGTAAATGCATAACTCTCTGTGTCTAGGTGCCTTGCCCTATAGGACTTGCACCCCACCCTTGGTGCAAGCCCACCCTTGACCTGGGCTTCCTTCCCTGAACACTGGCTGTCATTTCCCAGGCATACAGTCCGTTCGATCAGAGGGAACCGAACTGTGCCTTCCTATTTTCGGTCTTTGAAAATCTAAGCGCTGAATTCTCTGGGGGCTCCGGGAGGGGATGCATAAAGAACTCCTTGGCCAGTGCGGTGTTTGTGCTAGGCTC
This sequence comes from Plecturocebus donacophilus, assembly GCA_004027715.1. NCBI lineage: Eukaryota > Metazoa > Chordata > Mammalia > Primates > Pitheciidae > Plecturocebus > Plecturocebus donacophilus. The sequence continues at coordinate 28,526 of PVKP010002358.1, forward strand.
AAGTCTCCTTGATCACCTGTGTGGTCTTGATCCACCTGCCTTTTCCTGCTGGTCAGACCTCGCCTCCTTTCCCTCCTCTGAGCTTTAGACTCTCAGGCTTTCTTTTCTGCAGAGAAATTTCTGCCTGTTTGATTTCTGACAAATTGCTTATCTGGACTCATCTATCCTCATGCACAACAATCATTTTACATTTCCCTGGATTCTGATCTATTTGTCCAAACCCAAATATGTTTTCTCCTTGGCATTGAGGATCCCTGGCATCTGGAGATCCACCAGCTTGCATGTCCAACATCTTCCTGGCCACAGAGTTTTTGCCTTTGTTATGCCAGTGTGACCCCCATCCACGCCCCATTGCAAACATGGTCATCAAAGCTGTACACAGACAAGATATTATGAAAACTCTTGGTAGATTCTGATGCAGGATTTATTCAGGAGGCATTATTATCCCTTTAAGGATCCTCTGAGAAGGCTGGGTGTCAGAGGTTGGTCTGTTTTTCTGCCTGCTCTTAATAAAATTTTCCATTAATTAAGCAGGGCAGTATGGGCTTGCAGCTCTGGCCACATTATTTGTCTTTTTATTTGGTAGTTACATGGTAGTATCTTTAGTACAGGAGCCCTGGAACTATACACTGGGCCCTAATATTTCAAGACTCAACAAGAACAAATATGCAATTATATAGTTCAGTGGCGCAGCACCACAGCAGCGCAGGGAGGGATGATAGGCGCCACTCCAGCTCCGGGAAAGTTCCTTCAAAAGGAAACCTGAACCCTTGGACTTGACTCTTTTCCAAGGCAAGGACCCTGCTCCTGAGGCCAGCAGGAAACTCCACATGCCTCTGGCCTAAGTGCAGGGCATCCATCCAGGTCCTTCCAGGCAACAGAGGTGGGGGATGGGGGCACTCACCTTCTCTGATGCCATGCACATCTCCTGGCATCTTCACAGCAATTCACTGGTAAGGAGGGGGTAGTGCAAAGAAGTGGTCTCTGGCAGGAAACCACCTGTGTTCATTTGTCTACCTTTGGGGAAGTTTCTCCTTCTTTCTGAGCCAGGGCTTTCTCGTCATCTAGCAAATGAGGACAGAAGTGACCCCTGCTTCAAGCGTGGCTCAGAGGATCAGATAAGATAATCCAAATAAAAGTCGTTTCTGGTGTTATGATCTCCACTTGACAGATGAGGAAATTATGGCTCAGAGAGGCTAGGGAACTTGTCCAAGGTCACACAGACAGCAAGTGATGTCAGTCATGATTCTAGTCTTTTTTGTGTGTCTGGCCTGCTGTTTGCCCTAAGCTTTGTGGTGGACTCAGAGCAAAGACAGTTAGTGGCCCGACCTGTTCATAATGGCACTTGACTATAATTTAGAAAGTGACACACTGTGCTTAGCTCCATGTGCAAAGGGCAGTGCACTTAGAGTTAAAGGGGCTGGAAGGGATGACCCAGGACATCTTACATACGTCCTGGGGCAGTCTCCGAGCACTTCACGGATAGTGAGAGCAGGAAAACATGAGGGCACTAACAGAGCCCTGTGTGTATGCGAGAAACGGTGAATGTGAAGGTGTTTGTGTGAATGTTTGCATTTGTGTGACTATGAATGGATGTGTGTGAATGTGTGTGACCATTTGTGTGTGTGAGAGTATGTGAATATGTGTGCAAATGTATATAAGCATGTGCATGTGTGCACATGTGAGTATATGTAAGTGTGTGTGGCCATGTGTGTGTGTAAGTGAATGTGTGAGTGTATATGTGCAAATGCATGTGTGTGAATGTGTTTGTGTGAGTGTGCGTGACCATGTGTGTGTGCCTATGTGAGTGTAGGTGTGTAACTGTGCATGAGTGTGTGTTTGTGTGTGTGTTGCAGGGAGGTGTCTGAGGGCTCCAGGAAGGAATCACAGAACCAGAGGTTTCCATGGTAGCTGAGATACCCGCTGGTCCTTAAATAATTAACCAGCCAGAGCTTTTAAATACATTTCAAAACAAATACTCATTTCCCTTTAATGCAGTGCTGATTCCCTTTTTACGCACTGCCTGAGGCTACGTGAGCCTGACTGTAATTCTCCCTCTGATGCAGTGGCAGCATCTTAGGTTGTCATGGAAGGCAGCTCCTGTTGTCAGGGGCCCTGCCTGTGACCTCACCTTATCCAGAGGAAAGAGGGGAGGTGCTCTTCCATGCCCCTTCTGAAGGTGGTGTCTGGAATGCCTAAGGGGTCAGCTGTATCTCCGCTCCCAAATTCCCTTTTACTTGCTACGGGTCTAGCAGGCAGACTCCTCTGAAAAATTTCCACCTGCACACACCTCCTAAAAGAGAAGTTTCCCCTGGTGCACAGGCTTTCTGATCATTTTGTTCTCTGGTGATAGTTCACCCTGACCAGCATGAGTGAACCCAGCTTCCCCTCTTCCACATACCACAGTGTATGCACCATTGTGGCATATGTGGCCTCTACCTAAAATCCGTCTGCCGATATTTCTCCTTAGGAGGGAATCAGCCATCTGACATGGCTGTTACGTTATTTTCTGTTCTTATTTATCTGATCTTCTTATACCCACATCCCAGAGGCCTAGAGCTCCATAGAACTGGGTGTCTATATGTGTTTGGGGGTGGGGCGGGGAAAGGGTGTGCTAAATATTTTGAATTTTGCCTTGCCTGGGTCTGATGCCTGACTTTTTCAGCCTCAGTGTCATTTGGGTCAGCAGGTGACATTTGGGGAATCTGGAAACCACAGCATCGGTGGAGAGGCCCATAATCCAGGGTTCGCATCACTGGGGAGGTTGTCCTGGTGCGATGCACTCCTCCTAGGTGACAGCTGGCTCATCAACTGTCATGTTTAATTACCATTCCAACAGGACTCCGGTCAAGGGAGGCGGTGGTGGGGGTTCTGGACTGTATGTCAATTAACATAACAGTGAAAATAATGCAACCAGTATTTGTCGAATACTTACTAGCTCAAAAGTTCTGGATTAGGTATTTTACCTGCATGACCTCATGGCCTCTTGAACTTATTATATATGATCAGGTATTATGATTAGCCCCATGTCACAGAGGAAGGAAGCAGGCCCAGGAAGGTTGCTTAATTTGTCTGAGGTCCCAAGATAGCCAGTGCCAGAGCCAGGATTTGAATCTTGAACTGTATGGTCAATGCTTGTAGCTACTATGCTCACTCATGTGAACAGAGCTATAGCTTGGAGAAAAGCAACCCAACCCAGTCCCTTAAAAAGAATCTGAGTGGACATGAGTGAGGTCTGAACACCTCTAGTGGAAGGACTGTGTTCTAACTGAACCGGGGTCCACTCGCCCACACAGTAAAGCAAAACACCTACACTGATATTTGCAGCGGGAGAAATTAGGGTGATCCTTTGCGGGGCACCATGCAAGAGAACTGAGCAGCTGACACTTAAGGCTTGACCTCTCTGATGGCATACAAGCAAGAGTTCTTAACAGCAGGGACAATTTCGGGAAAGCAGAAGTTACTGGCAAAATCATGAATCAATACGTGGAGGTTTTACATTGGTTTCACCTTAACAAGTGGGATATCTCAAAGCAAGAGCTTACAGGTTATAGGTAGATTAAAGGATTTTCTGATTTGCAATTCATTAAGGAAGAGAAGTTTTACTTCAAAATTGGGATCAGCAGAAAAGAATGTTAGCTCTGGCTTGTGGGTGTGACTTCCTCTAAGGCCCCTTTGGAAGAAATTTATAACAAAGTGATGATCTGAGCTCAAGGCTCAGTTCCCCTGTCTGAGGTCTATGTGCTAGCAGATCCACTTGGTGGGGTTTGGGGTTTCTGAAAAACAACTCAGGAACATATGTTGAGACGTTATATTTAGTTTCTGTAGGGAACCAAACATCCTGTGACTTTCTTGCCTATTGTTTTAAGCTACTATTGACTTCTTGCTTATTCAGTTGCCCATGTACTTCCCAGCGCTAGCTAAGTGTCTCAAATTTCCCGTGAATGAACTCAAGATTTTACTTCACTTCCAGGCTTGCACAGCAGTGTGTAGGGTGGGGAGGGTTAGCAGCGGGCCCTTAAGAGGAATCCCCACTCTGTTTCAGGACCAGGAGCCTCAGGCATGAAGAGAATACAGAGTGACAGTTACAAGGTGCAAGAGGAGGAGACCTGAGGGCACCAGGCTGGAGGGTGAGCCCACAGCAGGTCAGGCAGGGAGGACACAGCACCTTGAGGACGTCTCACAGAAAAGAGCAGGTAGGGTGAAAGGGGTGGACACTCAGGGTTTTAAGTGGCTGCTTTTCAAACCTCCGGTGTGAGAAACGAGCAGCTGCAGCTGCTAATGATGGTCTCAGTCTGTCCAGTCTGATGGTCGTCCAATCCACCCCATAACTCTGTGCCTGCAGGTGAGGGACACCATTATTTGCCTGTGGGGAGCTGACAAAGAAGCAATAGCTGAGATGAAGAGAAGCTGCCAGAATCCAGCTGGACTGCCCTCCGCAGCCTGTCTACCCTCCACAGCCCTGCCCTGCAGCTCTCTGCATTCCCTTTTGCTGTCTTTCTCTGTTCTCTCCTGCCCTTTTTGTCACTTAGTCATCCATATACCTATTCAACAGACATTTGTGGGGCACCCATTATATTCCGGGTAAGGGAGATGCAGCTGTGAAAGGCAGAGCCTCTGCCCTCAAAGGAACTTACAATAATAAAGCACAGAGAGACAAAGCCACGCAGCATGGCCAGTCCTGCAACCCAGAGAAGCAAGGGGCCATGATAGAGAGAAAGGAAAGAGGAGGGGGACAGGCATTAGTTAACCTTGCTTTCGATGGAGGAAAGCAGAAGGGAATGTGATTGCTGATTTTAAGTGTTAACTTGACTGGGCTAAGGGAAGCCCAGATGGCTGGTAAAATATTATTTCTGTATGTGTCAGTGAGGGTGTTCCCAGAAGAGACTGGCATTTGAATCAGCAGAATCAGCAGACTGAGTAAAGAAGTTGCCCCTCCTTGATGTCAGTGGGCACTGTCCAATCTACTGAGGGCCTGATGAGAACAAAAAGGTTGGGGAAGGGCAAATTCACTGTCTCTGCTTGACCTGGGAAGCCATTTTCTCTTGCCCTTGGTCATTGTTGCTCCTCACTCTCTGGCCTTCAGAGTCAGACTTGGACTTACACAGTTGGTGCCCAGGTTCTCAGGGCACTGGGCTTGGATAAGAACTATACCACTGCTTTCCTGGACCTCCAGCTTGCAGATTTTTTATCTGATCTTCTTATACCTGCGTCCCAGAGACCTGGAGCTCCATAGAACTGGGTGTCTGTGTGTGTTTGGGGGTGGGGCGGAGAAAGGAGGTGCTTAATATTTGGAATTTTGTCTTGTCCAGGTCTGATGCCTGACTTTTTCAGCCTCAGCCTGTGGGACGTCTCAGCCTGCATAAGCACATGAGCCAATCACTCATAATAAATCTCTATATATCTGTACATATTCTGTTGCTTCTGTGACTGCAGAACCCTGATGAATACAGCGGATGAGGCATCTGAGAAACGTATCCTGAGTCTTGCTTACTCCTACTGCCTAAACCCAGGGGCACGACCAGGACTCCCACTAAGAACAAACTCTCTAAGTATCGTTTCAAACTCAATTTCTCTCCTGAGAGCATCTTCTTCTTCCTAGCTTTGCCCACTGCCTGAGCACCTCATCCTGGGCATTCTTGGTTCACCTGTATAAGTCCTGAGATCCCTGGAAGGTCAGCACTCACTTCTCCCAGGCTGACCTGGTCTGAAATTTTTCTTTAAACTTCTAAGCATGGCTTGGAGGAGGATGTGCTTTGCCAAAGGTGAATCAAGCACACAAGCACCAAATGACCCAAAGTGAAATAAATACCGTGCAAGCAATCTATGTGTCCTAAGGGAATCAATGTTAAAGGGCTTTCTTGAAGAGTCAGGAAAAGGACCTAATAGTAATCACAGTCTGCATTTGCACAACACAATATGGTTAATACATCCCTTAACATGCCCTCTCATTGGTTTCTCAATGCAATCGTCTGTGATGGTTGTACAGTAACCCTCCTTTGATGGGTGAAGGAACAAGAGTTCTGTAAGGGCCAGTAACTTGCCCAAATCTGAACTCAGCCATGAGGTTTAGCGCAGAGTCCACACCTTTGGGAGCTAAGTGCTGAGGCCCTTTCTCCCTTACTCAGATAAATCAGTGAGAAGAGAAGAGAAGCAAATCCAAGAAAGAAAACAAGCATGAGCACAGCAACAAATGGGAGTGATCACAGCCATGTGAGGTTCACAAGCAAGTTCCCTTCCAACCTGAGCTGATTTAGGCAGTGAGGCTCCTGCACAAGCTGAGGAAATCTTAAGGTTTAATATGTGATCAAGTCAGATTTTAGACTGAAGTATCAAAATGTCAGCAATACTAAGCAGTAAACACAAAGTCCCACACTGACTCTCTTCAAGCAGTGTCTATAACACCAAACAAATGGGGACAACACAAACAGGAATGTGTAAAAGAGCAGAATTTATGCTAATTTCTCATCCATCGTTCAAAATGTTTTACTATGGAAAATTTCAAAGGTATATATAAGTAAGAATACTCTTAATTTTTTTTCATTTTTATCTTGATATAATTGCAGACTCACTTGCAGCTATAAGAAGTAATACCAGAGAGGTATTATATAGTGTTCATCCGGTTTCTCCGAATAGTAACATCTCACAAAACTATAGAATAAAATGAAAATCAGGAAATAAACATTGATATGTAACCACTATTCTGGAACCAATCCCTTGTGTGTACTGAGGGATGACTGTATAAATTTTTTTCAAGTGACCACAGAAAATTCATCATGATAAATTATATCCTGGGCCCCCAAAAAAGTCAACACTAACATAATTGAAATCATGAAAGATATTTAACATCACGAAACATCAGGAAAATTCAAATTAAAATCACAATGAGATATCACCACATATCTATCAGAGTGACTAATACCAAATACTGATGACGATGCAGAGAAATTAGATTACTCACACAACGCTGGTAGGAATTTAAAATGGCACAGCCACTCTGGAAAATAGTTTTGGCAGTTTCTTACAAAGCTGAACATGCACTTATATGACCCATAAATTGCACTCTTGGGCATTTATCCCCCAAAATGCAAAACTTATGTTCCTGCACACACCTTTATAAAAATGTGTATAACATCTTTATTTATAATAGTCAAAAACCAGAACCAACATTTTTTTCAATGGGAAAATTTAATCAAATTGTGTACATGCCTATCATGGAATACTACTCAGCAATCAAAAAGAACAAACTACTAATGTGTGCATTACTAAGATGCATTTCAAAAAACGTTACACTGGGTAACTAAAACCAATCTCAAAAGGTTACATAGCGTGTGACTTCATTTATATAAAAACTCAACCAGTTTTAAGAGGAAATAGCAAAAAAATGTTGCTGTAAGCATGCCAACCATCATGTCCAGGTTTTTATAGGAACCATGACTCTGAAACAGATGGAGTCCACTGCTCCAGCACCTGGCTTGCCCTTCTGTGCCACTCTTTCATTGTTATTTGGGGGATGTTTCCCCTTAAGGTAGAAATGGCTTTGGATCAAAGCCAGTATGTCTCATGCAATTATAAAACAAATTATAGAGTCAGAGAATGTTAGAGGGAAAGAAACCTTAGAGATCATCTAGTTCAGTGGTTCACAACTCTGGCTGAACAACAGAATCACCTGAGGAGCTTTTAAATAGACTAATATCTGGGGCCTAACCTCAAAGGTTCTAGTGTAATTAATTTGAGAAAGTTTCCAGGCATCACTATTTTTCAAAAGCTCCCCAAGTGATTCTGAAGTGCAGCCAGGTTTGAGAACCACTGGTGAATCCAAGCTCTTCATTTCACAGATGAGGAGACTTTAGGCTTCCAAAGATGAAATAATAGCCCACAGTAGGTCATATGGCCAGACTGTGTTAGAGCTGTCTCTTGAATCTCTCCCCACTATGTGTGTGGCACTTTTGCATTCATTGTCACATCCATCCCCCTTACAAGACTCTGAGGTAAGATGCACAATTATAATTACTCTCATTGTAGAGATAACACAAGTGAGGCACACAGAGAGATAATGGTGCACTTAGGATATTTGCAGATTGCAACAGAGAAAACCACAAGTTTGGCCTCAGCTTCTAGCCCAGTAAGAGATCCTAAAAGGAGAGTCGAGCATTCATTTATCAAGACTACGTGATTGAGAGACAAACTACAAACCCAAGCATATGGAGGACTACAGAGCTTTCCAAGGGCACCCTCCCAGACCAATTTCTCTTGCATCTGTTCAACATAACTCATTAAAGCATCCCCAATTTTCATAGATCTTCATCTGTTACTGTCAGCACCTATTGGATCTCCATTTGCACCCAATTTATCTCTGCCTCTTACTAGGAATGAGAACGAACAGCCCCTGCCCTTCTCACTTCTGAGGTTGCTTATTTACAATTGTGTTGTAGTGTGAACTGGCCCATTTATTCATTAGTTTTAATGGGTCCCTTTCAATGTCTAGTTACCATCAAGGATGTTATAATCATTCACTATAGCATCCTGGCATCTACATTTTATTAAATATGGTTTATAACAGTGGGAGTGGAGGTGTGGATGTGGAGAGAAGGGCACGAAGAAGGCAAAATGAAGAAGCTAAGCCAGCAGCAGACACCTTGGTCCCTTGGAGATCTTGGTGTTTCAGGAGGTCCCTGGCAGTGACTAGTGGAGGACAGGCAAATCCAAGGGTTGTCTCTCAGGGAAAGAGGCAGAAGAAGGTGCCCCAAACATCCAAAGAGGAGTAAAAACCAACTCTTTTCTTCATGCTGAATATACCTTTTGCCCATTGTCTTGGTGTCATCACTGCTTGGAAACTAAATGCCTTCGTTGTTGTTTCTCAGCTGAATCACTTTACAAGAAGTGTCTGTGAAACTTAAGATATGTATCAGAAAATGTCATTGGTGTAGTTTTTGGTTTTTGTGTTATCATTGCTTTTCTTTTATTCCTTTTATTTTTAAAGTTGAAACTGGTTCTTGTCTTTAAGCCAACTGAAATGGTGCTAGTGTTAAAGAAAGAAAACTTCAGCAGGTAATAGCTCCCAAAAGGCAGACCATGGTTCTGAAGAAACATGGCACTTGAGCCACAGCCCTGGGTTTGGGTATGTCACTTACTAGCTTTAGGGCCAATACTCTCCATTTTAGTTACTGTTATACGCAAAACCCAGTTACATCATTCAATGGGACTTGTATGTGTGCTTTAAATACAAATCTAAGAGTAAGATTTTTTAAAGTCTGGTTAAAAAGGATAAAGTAAGACTTGTGAGGTCCTTTTTAGCTGGGCCCAGGCAGAACACAGGGTCAATTCTCCCTCCTCTGAATTTGAAGGTCACTAATTCTCCTCCACTTCTGGTCCTGATAACTTATTCATCTTTTCACCTTCATAAATATGTTTTCATAAATAAATATAAAAATGTTCTTTCATCTATATGTCTGTCCTTCTATACATCTGTCTGTTCATCTATCCATTTATCCATCATCCATCCATCCATGTATTCATCTATCCATCCGTTTATCCATCCATCTAACCATCCATGAATTATCCATCCATGAATTCATCATCCATCCATCCATCCATCCACCCACCCACCCACCTACCCATCCAGTCATTCTGTAGCCCCCATGTCCTTTTCATTTGCAGGAAGCCTTGCATTAGAGGCTTTAAGGAATCATTCCTGCAGCTAGTCACCCTGCTAACCACAAAGTAGTTGAAAGTCCCAGCTCTGAAATGATGTTGACTCAGGGCTGAATTGACTTTCATGGGTCTCAGACATTTATGTTCATAGACGCTTTTAGTCCATTAAAAATTGTGTTTGTGTGTGTGTGTAAAATATTTTATAACTGTGATGGTATAAATACAAATATCAACCAGAATGGATTATATTTATTTTTTTCTGATTAAAAATAATTCAGACATTTTGGGGGCCCCAAAAAAGTATTCTGGGATTTTGCTTTTGTGCTTGTAGTAGAAATACAATCCTAAAGCTAATTTATGCTTTCAGATCCAAAGAATACTCCCACTCACCTTTCTAAAAGGGTTGTCTCTGTCTAGTTAGGATAAACTTCTGAACCTAAAGGTGATTTCAACTTAAAAACTAAAATGTAATGTATTCTGGGTAAGTAGAGGAATGTCTAGCCCAGGAAAATCCCATTGGGAGCCAGAAGCCCAATAAAATATGCATAGAGTGAATGAATGAATGAGTGAATGCTTTAAATGGGAGTGTACATCTCACTTTGCTTCAAGAGAAGGTAATTCAAAAATTATAATAAAAGGCTGTGTTTACTTAAAAAATGTCAACTGATGCCTACCTAATCAACCAAGTTCAGAAAATACAGGACATTCACATTCAAAGAAAGGATGGGTGAGCACCTAAGGCCAAATGCCAGATATTTTTTTAATAGATACACAGAGCAATTTTGTTAGGTTAAAACAATAATGAGCTAATGCCACCGTTTAATGGATCACCTACAAAATGTAGGTACTTTAAATGCATTATCTTTCACTCTCACCAAGCTAAATATTTTAACTCCATTTTACAGTTGAGAAGAGGGAGGGAGAGTGATTAAGTGACCCGCTCAAGACCAGGGACCCCTATGATGTTGTTGCTACGTGGCCTTGGCTAACTTGCCTTACCTTGCAGAGGTTTTCCAGGTATTAAGCATAGCTTGTATGCTATACAGCACTAGGCAAATGGAAAGAATGTTTATGTTATTTATAGTTTAAGAATAAATCAATGGTAATAATTATATTTTTGAGACTTGACTCTCCAAAGTTGCGTGAAATTTCTAAGCAAGTCACAAGCAAAAGAACAAAATTCAGAACTGGGATTCTACCTCACCTGTGGAGTGCCTACCCTACCTTACCTACCTTACCTGTGTAGTGTCTGCCTTGCCTTGCCTTACCTATCCACCTGTGGAGTGCCCTAAGGAGACCTTGGAGTGAAGTCATTTAGGGTGACCAGCTTCTTCCACTTTGCCCAGGACTTTCCAAATTTTAGCATTGAAAACCTTGTGTCCCGTGATCCTAAATTTATCTTCCTAACCTGCTCCTGGTTCCTACTGAGAGCAAAAGTAGGGAGGCAGATGGTTCGTTCTTACAGCACCATGCATGCTGTATGTAATTGTCCTCTTATTAGAGGTGAGGAAAGTGAGGCTCAGACGGATGCCCAAGGTGACTCAGCTGTGAAACAGGGATGATCTCTATCTGTGTCTGCCATTTGCAGAGTCATGGTCTTCCCTTTACATTGTGCTCTGGAAAATACCTCCTGACCTGAGTGGCTTCTGTGCTCAAATAGCATCTGTCACAGAAGACTCTAGATCTGTCTCCTCTGAAGGGATTCCTGGCGTCAACTATGGTACAATCAGGAGATGGTTATTTGGTGCAGACGGGACATGGTTAATGTGACAAAGGGTATCCAACTGCAGGATGAAGCCATCATGGAGGAGGGTGGGAAGCTTGCCGGGAAGTGGGTGGGAGGGGTAGATGCTTTAGAGCCCGCCTGCCCCGCTTTATTATTAGGTTAATTGAAACCATAAAAGCAAACTCTGATTTGCATTAAAGCCCTGCATAGCAGATGGCGACAAGTTCTGAGGATCATAAAAAGAGGATTGAAAGTTATAAAGCGTCTTGGGCTCATCTGTGCCAGAGCGCTGGAGGAAAGGCATTGTGGGAGTTGGGCTGCAACCCTCTCCAACCCACGAGTCAGCGCCTGGAACTACATGACCCCAGTCCTGCACCCTGCACCCCCTCCTTGTGTGGCACACAACTTCCCCACCTGGGACAGGTTGTTCTTCCTGGGTCTCACAAGTCCCAGAAATGTCAAATAGCTTTCCTTTTGCTCTCTCTTAAAAGTATGCCTTCACATCAACTTTCCTTGGGGAAAACAAGGTTTGCCTTTAGTGCCTCTTTATCTCTACTCATGGGCATGAGTCAGATGGTGTTGCTATAAAAAAATAGATGTACAGAGACTGGGCGGCTTCAACAATGTGAATGAATATCCCACAGTTCTAGAGGCTGGAAAGTCTAAGATCAAGCTGCCAGCTGATTCTAGTCCTGTTTGAGGGTTCTCTTCCTTGTTTGCAGATAGCCACCTTCTCGCTGTGTCCTTATACGGCAGAAGGGGTGAAGGATCTCTCTAGAGTTCCTTTTTTAAAGGCACTAATCTCATTTGTGAGGGCTCCACCCTCATGGTCTAATGATATCCCAAAGGCCCCACCTCCAAATACCCTGACGCAGGAGATTAGGGCTTCAATATAGAAATATGAACAGTCAATGTATAAATATAAATATGAAAACTTGACATATGAATTTTGGAATGGAAAACACACATTCAGTCCACAACACTATCTTTCTCCTTTCAACCTAGTACTATTCTTCCCCCAGTCCCCAACAGTGTCCAACTTGTCACTCTCCCCTAAATACCTTTCCTTGGGAGGCCTCATGCTCCTAACATACCTTTGCTGTCTTAATTCACACTGCCGTAACAAAGTGCCATAGACTGGATGGCTTATAAACAACAGGAACTTACTTCTCATAGTTCTGAAGGCTGAAAGTCCAAGATCAAGGCTCCTGCATGGTAGGACTCTGGCAGGTCCTCTTTCAGGTTGCAGACTACCTGCTTTTCATTATGGGCTCACATGGCAGAGAATAGAAAGGAGAAACAGGCTCTCCTGTGCCTCTTAAAGGGCACTAATCTCAGTCAGGGGGGCTCTATCCTCATGACTTCATCTAAGCCTTCTTACCTTCCAAAGCCCCACCTGCAAATACCATCACAGCGGGGATTAAGGCTTTGACATATGAATTTTGGGAGGGCATAAACATTCAGGGTATAACGTCTTTCTTTTTCCTTGTCCACTGAATCTTCTCCTTCTCTCTGCCACTTCTCTTTGCCCATTCTCTGCCAGAAAAATGGAACCTAAAGAAATGATTCACATTCTCTGTGTATGGTAAATACTTCTCTGTGATATCCCCACCCTCCTCCAACCTCCTCCTCACTTTCAGTGGATGACTTGCCTCCCAGATATTTGAGAAAACAGAATCTTTTAGATAAGAGGCTCTAAAGATCTCAATGCTGCCAGCGATCCTTCCACCCATCTCGGAGAAGAGGACCCTTGCTCTGCTACACCTCACACCTCATCCCAGTTTGTCACATCCCCTCTGGACTTGGCTCTGTCAGTTATCTTTTTCTCCCACATCTTTGAATTCTTCTCTCTCCTCTGGTCTTTCTCTGTCTACACACCCATCCTAGAAATAAATTCCTGTCCCGTCTTGGCTCCTTCTTATGTGATCTTCACCATAGCCTCAAGCCTCCATGGGGTGGTTTTGTTCTGCTGCCTCTGCTTTCCTCTTTCCATCTCTGCCATGTCACTAAAATGCAATCCACTTTGCCCCCTCTCAGCCTCCACGGCGCTGTTTGGACAACTCTTATCTGCTTCTTGACCTGCAGACACTTTGTCTAGAAGGTCAAATGTTCCATATGCCTTCAAAGGGTACCAACAAAGACTATTTCTCCCCCCATCATCCAAATGTGTGATTGGAGATCTTATAGGACTTTCTATGCACCTCTATACTCAACAGCAACAAAAAGGTTATCATGGCTACTAAAGTGTGGTTCTACCCTCTAGGACACTGTGTTCTTTGAAGGCAAGAGACGCTACCCTGGTCACCCCAGGATTTAGTTCTGGTAAGAGAGGAATTCAGAACATGTGTTGTTACTTAATGAAGGGAAGGTCAGAAGAATGGCATTTCCATGGCAATTTCCATGCTGATGCCTACATAAAAAGTCTGAACAAAACCTTCGTGCCAAGACCTTGCCATCGTGTCATTGTAAGGCTGTTTTCACGAACCTGTAATTTAATGGGTCGCATCTTTAAACTATGCCACAGTACAAATTGAGTTTTCTAAGATATGAAAGGAAGGAAAGGCAAGGGTAGACATTCATCAGTCTTGTGCTGTGTCAGAGCCACCATACTAGTCACTCCATATGCATTCACTCAGGCAATCACTGAAAGGCAAATGTTTTAAACCATATTATTTTAGAGAAGAGGAAATAGAGGCCAAGGAAGGTTAAGCAGTTTGGATACTGGGGACCGAGATAAAGCAAGATTGGCTGTGTGTGCATAACTGTTGAAAGTAGGTGACGGGCGCATGGGGGTTTGCATTAGTCAGCGTTCTCCAGAGGTACAGAACTAATAAGATAGATATATACATGAAATGGAGTTTATTAAGGAGTACTGACCCACACGATTACAAGGTGAAGTCCCACAATAGATCATCTGCAAGTTGAGGAGCAAGGAAGTCAGCCCGAGTTTCAAAACCTCAAAAGTAGGGAGGCCAACAGTGCAGCCTTCAGTCTGTGCCCAAAGGCCCAACAGTCCCTGGAAAACCACTGGTATAGGCTCAGGAGTCCAAAAGCTGAAGAACCTGAGTCTGACGTTTGAGGGCAGGAAGCATCCAGCACGGTAAAAAGATAGAGGCGAGAAGACTTAGCCAGGCTCGTCTTTCCACTTTCTTCTGCCTTTTATTCTGGCCTTGCTGGCAGCTGATTAGAATGTGCCCACCCAGATTGAGGGTGGGTCTGCCTTTCCCAGTCCACTGACTCCAGTGTTAATCTCCTTTGGCGACACCTTCACAGACACACACAGGAACAATACTTTGCATCCTTCAACCCAAACAATTTGATGCGTAATATTAACAATATTAACCATCACAGGGTTTATAATAAACTATTCCCTATTTTTAAATATCTTTCAGTTTGTTCGATAATAAAATGAGGTAAAAAGCTGCTATCACTCAGCTAGTGTATTAGTTACCTACTGCTAGGTGACAAATTACCCCAAAGCGTAGCAGCTTTAAACAGCACACTTTTATTCTCTCACTCTTTCTGTGGATCAGAAATCCGTGGTCTCTCACAGGCTGCAGTCAGGGGCCTGGCTGAGGGTGCAGTCATCTCCAGGTTCACCTGGGGTGGTGAAGATCAGCTTGTAAGCTCATGCATGTCAGGGTCTCCCTGGCTGCTGTCCAGAGATATCAATTGTTTGCCACATGGTCATTGCCATAATGTGACAGCATGGCAGCTAACTTCCTGGAACGTGGGGGCTCTTAGAGACAAGTGAACAGAGCACTTGAGATAAAAGCCACAGCCTCTTATAACCTAATCTTGGAAGTGACACCCCATTACTTCTACTGCATTCCACCCGTTAAAGCAAGTCAAGGGAATGTCCACACTCCAGGGGGAGGGGCTACAGAGTGGGGGAAGAGGGGGCCCTCTTAGTGGCTGCCCATCAGAGCTCCGGAGCTAGTTAGTGGCTGCACTAGCCTCTAACTTCTTTCCATTTGACACTAAATTATGTGTTTTCTGCTGCTCTCAGCACCCTCATGGTTCACCACTGACAGGTGAATGAGCTTATCAAATTGACCCAGCAGAGTGCAGGTCTGTTTGGTGAGTGTGACTTGGAATTTGGTGCTGGTTGGAAACAGGGCTCCAGCATCACATGACTCTAGAGGGGCACCATTGCCACTGGAGAAATGCCAAGTACCAGATGAGAAGCATGAAAGCCTCCACTGACAAATGGTCCAGTGGGATCCCTGGGCAGCAGAGAGTAAGAAGAGGCACTTTAGGCAGGAGTATCCACTGAGGGCGGAAAACTGCATTATCTTTTTACCATCAGCTCCCAGCAGACCATCTAGTAGATGGTCCATTTTACGCATTTGTGGAGCAAACACAAATGCATAAAATGAGAATGGGGTGTAGGTATGTTAGAAAAGGAGGTGGAGTCCACTGGGAGCAGACCAAAGTCTGACCCACGCGGAAGGTGTGGCCTTGTGGGCCAGATCCATGGGAGGGGGCAGGAATCCTTTCCCAAGGTCGGGCCTCTGCAGGTACTAGTGAAGGCTGAGCAGCTTTCCAGGGTCCCTGACCACTTAGTCATGGTTTCCTGTGTCTCCGTAGAGGTCAGTCATTGACCCTGGGACCCAGCTCTGGGCCCTGCTGACATGACCAGCAGAGGGCTTCCTACCACAGTTTGCAGCATGTGTGTCTTATAGCCCCAGGGTTTGTGGAGGAGGACCAGGGTTTGTAGAGGTGCTGTTGGAGTCACCTCTACAAAGGGAGGTGGAAAGACAGCTCTCTGGGCTCCCAACTTTTGCTTCCACAGTGGCATGGTTCTGTGAGTTGGCTGAGAACACAGGGATACCTGGGCTTTCAGGCTTTCTTATTTTAGCCTGCATGGTTTTCAAATTTCAGCTCCATTACTAACAAGCTGTGACTGGGGCCAAGAGATGTAACCTCTCTGTGCCTCCCTTACTGGTCTATAAAACAGGAATGGTAATGGTATATATTACTTAGGTTTTGTGCATATGAAATAATTCAATTCATGTAAAACACTTAGAAAGCAAATGTTAGCATAAAAATTATAACATTATTATTATTATCATATAGGTGGTCTGCTTTTTCAGGTTGTGTCTTGCCTGTGGGCTGGAATGACAGGCATCTAGTCCTTTCTCAACAAAGCTTTAAGAAACCCTCCCAACCCAGAGAGGCCCCAGGGAAGTGGCACTTTCTGCTTTCATCTCAGAGAGGTGAAAGGCAGGCACAATTCCAATCCTGGGAGGCACTGGGGCTGGAGCGGGGGGATAGATTTCTTCTAGTTTTTGTTGTTGTTTTAATTTCTGAACACATTTCTCCAAGGGTTGGGGGAGGCTGCAGAGCAGGGGGAAGTCTGAGCACCCAGGAGCCTGTGTGGCTGTGATTAGATGGCTTAGGCCCAGCAGCAGCAGCTGTTAATCCTGACTATTAATTAGAAGATATGGGGAGAGAATACCAGCCTGCGAGCTCAGTTAAGCCTGAGCAGCACTCTGTCTTCTTCTGCAGCGTAATCCCCTTTGAGGCTTGGGAAAGCGTGGGCCCCAGGAGAAGTGACAGGAGGGCCGCCACCGGCAGATACCTGCCATCAAAGGCCCAGATGTCTCTGCACCCAGAAGTTGCTGGCTCTTCCGTGGGGACAGCACTTCACAGTTTCCGTAGCCCATTCAAACGTGCTGCGAAGGCACCTGTCTTTGTTCCTATTTGGAAGGCCAGTAGGGTAGATTCGGAGAGCCTGTGGGGTTTACAAAAATGAGTATAGGGGCCAGGGCCCCCTCTCCACCAGGCCTTCATGTTCATGTCTTGCTCTCCATGAGAACCTGGCAGGAGAATGGCTGTGCTTCACTTGCTTGGAAATCAAAGCCTCTAGGACCCGCCAATGACTTTGCAGGTCATTGTGTTTGACCTGATGTCCTTGTTCTTGCTGGCAGGAATTGAGCCGGCCATGCCTAGAGAGGCAATTTCCTCTCCCAGATCAAGAGCTTGCTGTCCAAACTCCACAGCCTGGTCCTCAAGGTTCCCTAAACTTATCTCCTGAGGTTCCCCACGGCCACCAGTGACCGTGTACCTGGACCCATCTCCTTACAGTTTATAGAGAACCCTAGACCTGATCTCATTTTGTCTTCAGCACCCCCCTGAGGGAAGTCATCTAGGAATACAAGTTTCTCATTCTAAAGACAGGAAAGCTCAAGGGGGGAGATTGCTCAGGTCAGTTCTCCAGAATAATAGCGGGGAGCAGGCCTGAGAAGCATGTCTGCTGATTCTTTTGACTGAGTGCGAGCATAGGCATCTTCACTTCCATACTTTCCCACCAGTGACTCTGGCCTGCGTGGTTTTCCCCACTACCCTCCCCCTACAGACATCCTCTGTTCATTCAGGACTTAACTAAGCCTTTTTTCCAGAAGATCTTCCCCAACTACATGGTGTCCATTTATCTTCCCTTTTTCTGAACTCTCTTGAATATCACTGATACCAAGGGCACATGCTGCACCAGAAGAAGAAGTGTCTGGGGACCCGCTCCTGGTTGAGGGAGGGAACATGAGAATACAATGGAAGACTGGGGCTCCAGTCCTTTGTTTCGTTTCTGACCAGCTGTGTAACCTGGATCAAGCCGCTCCACTCCAGCGGTCCTGCTTTCCCATCTATGAAATAACCACGTGTCTGTGGTGGGAGAGGAATGAAAGTCAGGAATGTAGGTGAGGCAGGCATGGGAGAACCTATGCAAAACTGCTGATTTCTAGGATTGCATTATCTCTGACGTGAGTTAAAACAAGTTCTGAGAGCTGAGATATCTAGAGCCAGGATTTCTTTTCTACCTTCTCCTTTCCCATCTTACCAGAAAGGGCTTCATGGAGTTGCCTGGGGGAATGCAGCTGCTGCCAGGAATTAAGGTCCAGAATGTGAACTTTGAAAACAGAACGTCCTAGGCGGAAACTCTGGCGATGATGATGATCATCATCATCTCAAAAAATTTTTGAATGCTCATCATATAGCAGATTTTATGCTAATGCTTTACATATATAATCCCAACTACTCTGCACAGAAAAACAGAAACTGTTGTGTTTATGTTTTTCAAGTAAGGAAACAGAGGCTTATAAAGTTTAAATAATTTAACATTCTGCTAGCAGTCAGCATTTTGGGTTTTAAATTCATACTTTGTAATTATCAGTGTTTGAACTCACTGCAAAGTTATACAATCTCTTCAAGACTCAGTTTCCTCCCTGAAAAAAATGGAGATAAAGATATGTACAAGTTTATTATTGGTGGTTTGACTAAGTAATAAAACATGTGTGGCATGTCCACTGTTGGACCTGATCCATTTTAGGGTCTGAGTCACAGGCAGCTTCCTCTCCTTACTCAATGGCATGTGTGTAGGTTCATAGGGAAGTGGTCCACATGCTGTAAAGCACTTGGAACTTTAGCTACTTTGGGATCAAGCTCTAACAGTTATTCTCTGTCCCATTTATGCATTTCTACATTAAATAGGAAAGCATTTAGAAATGATCTAGCTCAAACACCTCATTTAACAGATGAGAAGACTGAGACTCAGAAAAGCCAGGGGTTTGCTTAAGATAGCATGGCCTGTGGTAGACACAGAAATAACATATACCCATATCTCGTGCCCTCTAATCATCATCACATTAGATGCATTACACATCAAATTGACCATATCTTTTTGCTGTTTAACCTTTTTATTTTGAGATTATTATAGTCATGCAATTGCAAGAACTACTACAGAGATTCTTTTTACTTGGTTTCCTCAAACGATAACATTGTGGGTAACTATAGGACATATCACAACCAGGGTATTGACATTCATACAGGAAGAATACAGAGCCTTTGCATCACCCCAAGGATCCATCATACCTTTTTATAGCCACACTCATCTTCTTCTAAAGACCCTCTCTTAACTCCTGGCAACCATTCGTCTGTTCTCTGTTTCCATAATGCTTTTCAAGAAGGCTCCATAACAAGGTTGCCTTTTCTCACGCAACAGTATTCTTTGGAAATTCATTCAGATTGTTGCACGTATTAATAGTTTCTTCGTTTCTATTGCTGAGGAGTATTTCATGATATGGATGTACCACAGTTTGTTTCAGCGATCATTTGCAGATGTCTTTCACATCTGTTTTGTCTCCAGGTTTTGAATATTATGGCTACAGCTGCTATGAACATTCATATACAAGTTTTTGTATCAACAGAAATCTTCATTTCTTTGGGATAAATGTCCAGGAGTGCTGTAGTTGCATGGTTACTTTTACTTTAAGAAACTGGCCAAATATTTTCCAGAGTGGTTGTATATTGCTTTTTATACTCTCATAATCAATGTGTGCATAATACAGTTTGTGTCATGGTCAATACTTGGTAGTGACTCTATTTTTCACTTTAGCCATTCTGTGAGGTATCTAGTGATGTCTCATTGTGGTTTTGATTTGTATTGTCCATTGCCTACTGATGATGAACAACTTCTTATGTGCTTATTTGCAACCTGTATACGCTCTTTGGTGAAATGTCTCTTCATGATTTTTTTTCTATTTAATGAGATAGAGTCTCATTCTGTTCCCCAGGCTGGAGTGCAGTGGTATAATCTCAGCTCCCTACAACCTTGATCTTCTGTGTTCAAGTGATTCTCCTGCCTAAGATTCCCGAGTAGCTGGGATTATAGGTGTGTGCCACCACATCCCCCTGATTTTTGTATTTTTAGTAGAGATAGGGTTTCACCATGTTGGCCAGGCTGGTGGTCTCACACTCCTGACTTCAGATGATCCACCCGCCTTGGCCTCCCAAAATGTTGGGATTACAGGCATGAGCCACTGAGCCCGGCCCATGATTTTTGCCCATTTTGTAATTAGATTTTTTTTTTTTAACCATGGAGTTTTGAGAGTTTTCATATAACTTAGATATCAATCCGTTGTTGGATATGTGGTTTGTAAATACTCTTGCCCAGTCTATAGCTCATATTTTTACTATATTAACAGGGAATATTGCAGAGCAAAAGCTTTCAGTTTAATAAGGTTCAATTTATTATTACTATTTTTTGCCTGTGGAAGTTCAATTGCTCTAGCACCATTTTTTGAAAAGACTGTAATTCCTCCATTGAATTGCTTTTGTACTTTTGTCAAAAATCAACTGGCTTCATCTGTGTAGGTCTATTTCTGCATTCTATATTCTGTTTCATTTACTTATGCAACTATTTTGCCACAGGTCTTGGCTATTACAGCCATATAAGAAGTCTTGAAATTGAGTAGACTAATTTCTTCCCATGCTCAAAGTTGTTTTACCTGTTCTAGCTCTTCTGCCTTTCCTTATAAATCTTAGAATAATCTTATCTATAACTACAAAATTCTTGCTAGGATTTTGTTAGGAATTAATTAAGCCCGTGTATCATTTTGCAGAGGATTAATATCCTTACATTGCGAAGTCTTCTGACCCTAAACATTGTATGTCTTTTTAATTATTTATTTAGATCTTTGATTTCCTTCGTCAGCATTTTGCTGTTTGCAGCATACAAGTACTCAACATGATTGGCTAGATTTACACTTAAGGGCTTCATGTTTTCTGAGAGATTGTAAATGGTGTTGCATTTTTAACTTTGTTGTTCATGAGTTTATTGCTAGCATATAAGACATAATTGATGTTGTTTGTTTATCTTGTATTCTGGGACCTTCTGCAAGTTTTTCTGTCATTACTGTTTTGAGGGAGGAGTTGGGAATTACTGTGTAGATAGTCATGTCATCTGCAAATAGGGTCAGTCCCACAAGATTGGGAACAAGATAAAAATGTCTTCTATAACCATTCTTGTTTTACATAGTGCTAGATGTTCTAGCTAGTACAATAAGGTAAGAAGAGACATACAGATTAGAAAGGAAGAAATAAAACTGACCTTATTTGCAGGTGTCAGTCTTTCACCACTAATATAATGTTACCTGTCGATTTTTGCAGATACTCATTATAAAGTTGAGAAAGTCTCCTTCTATTTTTATTTCTCTGAGAAATTTTATCGGATGGTTTTATTAAAATATTCTATCAAATTCTTTTTCTACCTTGAGTTATATGATAATACGAATTTTCTTCTTTATCTGGCTAATAATGTAGTTCCTTTTTACCTGGCTTAGAAGGCTGGTTCAAAGTATTGAACCAATCTGGTATCCTTGAAATAAATCCCACTTGGCTGTGACGTAGCATTAATTTTCATACATTGCTGAACTCTATATGCTAATATTTTGCTAGGAATTTTTTGTCTATATTTCTTTTAAAATATTATTCTATAGTTCTCTCTCCCTCTCTCTCTCTCCCTCTCTCTCTCACTGTCTCTCTCTCTCTTTCTCCTTTCTCTTTCTTGTATTGTCTTTGTATGGTTTTGCTATCAAGGTAAAACTATCCTCATAAAATTGTGATGACTCCTCATCCTCACCATCTCATTCCTGTTTTCTGGAAAATATTTTGTAGAATTGATGTTAATTCTTTCTTAAATATTTGGTAGAATATTTAAACAAAACCATCCAGGCCTAAAGGTTTTATTTTTAGGAGTTTTTAAATTATAAATTGTATTTCTTTAGTAGTTACACGATATTCAAATTCTCTATTTCATATTGGGTGAGTAGTGGTAATTTGTGTTTTTTCAGGAGTCAGTTTCATCTAAATTATCAAATTAATGTGTGTAGAGTTGGTCACAGTATTTCTGTATTATTTTCTGAGGTCTGCAGAATCTGTATTGATAGCCCATGTTTCACTCCTGATATTGACACTTTTGAGTCTTCACTTTTTTGTCAGTCTAGCTAGAGGTTTGTCAATTTTATTAATTTTGTCAGAGAATCACTTCTTTGTTTTATTTTTCGTATTTTTTCTATTGATTTCTACTCTTTGTTATTTTACTTCCTTCTGCTTGCTTTGGATTTCTTTTGCTTTTCCTTTTCTAAGTTCTTATGGTAGGAGCTTAAAGTATAGATTTGAGAACTTTCCTCTTTCTCAATATATGTATTTAATGCTATAAATTTCCTTCTCAAAACTGCTTTAGCTATGTATCAAAAGTTTTGGTATGTTGTATTTTGATTTTTATTTAGCTCAATATATTTTTCAATTTCATGTGAAAGTTCCTGTTTGACTCATGGGTTACTTAAAAGTGCATTGTTTAGAAAACTGGAGGAATCACATTATCTGAGTTCAAAATGTATTACAGAGCTATAGTAATCCAAACAGCATGGTACTGGACCAGTGGAACAGAATAGAAAATCCAGAAACAAATCCACACACCTACAATAAATTCATTTTTTTTTAAAGCTGCCAAGAACATACACTGGGGAAAAAATAGCTGCTTCAATAAACGGTGCTAGGAAAACTGTATATCTACATGCAGAAGAATGAAACTAGACTCTATCTCTTGCTATATATAAAAATCAAATCAAAATGGACTAAGAATTAAATCTATGACCCCAAACTATGAAACTACTACAAGAAAACACTGGGGACATTCTCCAGGACATCAGTGTGGGCAACAATTTCTTCAGTAATACCCCATAAGCTCAGGCAACCAAAACAAAAATAGACAAATTGGTTCATATCAAGTTAAAAAGCTTCTGCACAGCAAAGGAAACAATCAACAAAGCGAAGAGACAACCCACAGAATGGGGAAAAATATTTGTAAACTACCCATCTGACAAGGGATTCATAACTAGAATATAAAAGGAACTCAAACAACTCTATAGGAAAAAAAATCAAATAATTTGATCAAGAAATTGGCAAAAGATTTGAATAGACATTTCTCAAAAAAAGACATACAAATGGCAAACAGGCATATGAAAAGGTGCTTGACATCATTGATCATCAGAGAAATGCAAATCAAAATTTTAATGAGAAATGAGACATCATCTCACTTTAGTTAAAATGGCTTATATTCAAAAGACAGGCAATAACAAGTGCTGGTGAGGATATGGAGAAACAAAGAACCCTTGTACACAGCTGTTGGGAATGTAAATTAGTATAACCACTACGGAGAAGAGTTTGCAGGTTCCTTAAAAAACTAGAAATAAAGCTACCATGCAATCCAGCAATCCCACTGCTGCGTATGTCCTCAAAAGAAATAAGAATATTGAAGAGATACCTGCACTCCCATGTTTGTTGCATCTCTGTTCACAATAGCTAAGATTTGGAAGTGGCTTAAGTGTCCATCAACAGATGAATGGATAAAGAATATCTGGTACATATACACAGTGGAGAACTACTCAGTCGTAAAAACAGTAAGATTCAATCATTTGCAACAACATGGATGGAATTGGAGGTCATTATGTTAAGTAAAATAAGCCAGGCACAGAAAGACATCCCATATTCTCACTTATTTGTGAATCAAAATCAAAACAATTTAACTTATAGAGATAGAGAGCAAAAGGATGGTTACCAGAGGCTGGGAAGGGGAGTTGGGGGTGGTGGGTAGTAGCAATGGTCAGTTGGCACAAAAAATAGAATGAATGAATAAGGCCTAGTATTTGATAGCACAGCAGGTGACTATAGTCAATAAAAATTTAATTGCACATTTAAAAATAACTAAAAGTATAATTCCATTGTTTGTAACACAGAGAAAGGATAATGTTTGAAGGGATGGCTACCCCATTTTCCATGATGTGATTATTACGCATTTTATATTTGTATCAAAATATTTCATGTAACCCATAAATATATACATATACTATGTACCTACAAAAATGAAAAATAATTACCAAAAAAACCCACAATAAAATAAAAAAAATTAAGTGCATTGTTTATTTTCCAAATGCTTGGGGATTTTCTGCTTATAATTTTACTACTGATTTCTAGTTTGATTCCATTGTAGCAGGAGAAGATACTCCTTTACAATCTCAATATTTAAAGTTTGTTGAAGTTTGTCTTATGGCTTAGGATATGATTTACATTGGTGTATATTCTATGAGAACTCTAAAAGAATGCACATTTTACTGTTGTTTGGTGGAATGTTATAAATGTTGATTAGATTCTTTTGATTGAAGACATCGTTGACTTCTTTTATATCCTTGCTAACATTCTGTCTCGTTTTTAAATCACTTGTTAAAAAAGGAACATTGATGTCTCAAACTATAATTGTGGGTTTACCTAGTTCTACTTTTAATTGTATAATTTGCTGCATCATGTATTTTATAGCTCTGTTGCTGGTACATACACATGTAGGATTGATATGTCTTCTTGCAGGATTGACCTTTTTATTGTTATATAATGTCCCTGTCTGTCTCTGGTAATTTTTACTTGCTCTGAATCCTATTTCATTGACTATTAATATAGCTATCCTCCCTTTCTGTTAATTAATGCTTTCATGATATGTCTTTTCCCATCCTTTTACATTCTACTTGTTTATGTAGTTATATTTGATGTAAATTTTTATAGATAGTCTATAGTTGGATATTTTAATATATTTTTACCAATCTCTGTTTTTTAATTGGTATATTTAGATCATTTACATTTAATGTAATTATGTACATGCTAGGTCTCAAGCCTAAATTTTTGTTTGTATTCTATGTTTTCTACTTGTGTTCCTTGCTTATATTTCTGTTTTGTTTATCTTGTCTTCTTGTGTGTTAATTGAACATTTTATAGAATTCATTTTTCAATAGAGCTTTTAAATGTATGGGCTCTTTGGAGGTTGCCTTAGGTAGTAAGTTAAATAGACTTTTCACAGTCTGCTTGAATCATTTTATCAGTCCGAATGAACATTTGTCTCAAAATATCTCCCTTTCTATCCTTTCACCCTCCCTTGTTTGTAATATAGTATTTTAAATATTTTTCTACATACGTTTATAACTACTTCAGATCATATTATAATTTTTCATTTAGTCATCAAATATAGTTTAGAAAACTGAAGAAGAAAATGAAACTGTATTATATTTACCTTTTTTTTTTTTTTTTGCTTATCATGCTCTTTCTTCCTCCCTAAATAAATGTAGACTATTGCTACAGTCCCATAAGTTCCTGAGTATCTGTAGGGTTTTTGTTTGCTTGTTAGATTTTTTTCTTCCAGTATACTTTTTTATTTTTGTTGGTAAGATTGGGCGATTTCTTTTTTTTCTTTCTTTTTTTTTTGAGATGGAGTCTTGCTCTGTCACCTAGGCTAGAGTGCAGTGGCACAATCTTGGCTCACTGCAACCTCTACCTCCCGGGTTCAAGCAGTTCTTCTGCCTCAGCCTCCCAAGTAATGGGGATTACATGTGCGTGCCACCATGCCAGGCTAATTGTTTTGTATTTTTAGTAGAGATGGGGTTTCATCATGTCGGCCAGGCTGGTTTTGAACTTCTGACCCCAACTGATCCACCCGCCTCAGCCTCCCACAGTGCTGGGATTACAGGCGTGAGCCACTGCACTCAGCTAAGATTGGGTGATTTTTATTGTTTTAATTTCCATTTCATGAATTCCTTCCTTGGACTCTTTCATTCTTTTGAGCCCATTTATTAAGCTTATTTCAACTATTGTATTTTTCATTTCTAAAATTTCAATTTGATTCTCTTTGATAGCTCCTATTTCTTTACTGAGACATTCTCTCTATATATTTCATTTCAAGTGGGCTCATGATTTCTTATTTGAGAATTTTTATGATGGCTGCTTTAACATCTTCGTCAGATAATTCTAACGTCGCTGCCACATCTGCTGTTGACATCTATTGATTGCCTTTTTTCATTTAGTTTGAGGTCTTCCTGACTCTTGGTATGACAAGTAATTTTCTATTGAAACCTGGATATTTTGGGTTATGTAATGAGACTATGAATTTTGTTTAAGAGTCCTATTTTAGCTAGCTTTCTTTAATATCATCCAGGTGGGGAAGGGGTTGTGCCATCTTGCTGCTGCCAACTAGAAATAAAGTCCAGATTTCCCACTTGGTTTCTGATGCTGCACCCAAGGAGTGTGCTTCTTGTTAGAGAGATGAGAGTTCTGTTCCCTGCTAGGCCTCCATTGATAAGTCCCTGGTTAAGAGGGGTTAGAGCAACTCATTACTACTCCTTCTGTGTTCTATACTGATGCTAAGTGGGCAGCAGAGTGTGGCTTATTACCCCCTGCTAGGTCATGCTGAGTTGATGTTCAGGCCCCCTACCTGCTCTTCTCTGCCACTGCCTCAGCAGAAAAGCTGGGGTGCCTCACTATACCTAACAAGACTGTAAGCCTAGGCTCCCTACTCTACTTGTGCTGGCATGGATGGAGGTGGGGCTACAGTCTTTTCTGCAGTGTTTGCCTGAAGTAGAGCAGTTATTGTCTAAAAGTTTTATGTCTTTCTAGGTTGTTCTTTTCCTACTTGTTTGGCTAGAAAAAGCAGACTTTTGTTTAATCCTCGCCTACCTATTGGTATTTCTGGGATGCTGATTTTTCAGCTCCAAATAGGGGTGTACAAAGCAAATAGAAAATTCACAAAACTTACTCCCATGTTGTTCCTTAGGTTCTGAAGTCCCTAGCCAGTTTCCCTTCTTTTTTTTTCATTTTTCAGTTTTCTTATATCTGTTTTATATATAACACACAGGATTTTTAGTTACTTTGTGGGAGGAATAAGGAAAAGTATGTCTACTCCATGGAAATCCCAGACATATATTTTATCATTGCTGTTGTTGTTTCAGAGGGAAATTCCATTTAAGTAAGAGAATTTTCAAAGGAAAACTTTGGTAGGAATACATGAAATCGTGTCAGGAAATATGGGACCAAGCCTGTCAATTCCGTGACATTTTCGATAGTCTTCCTGGCATCATCTTTTCAGGGAGTCCTCATTTTTCAGTGTCTGTTAACTCATGCCCCATAAATGATCTTCTTCTGGAGTTGTGAGTTGTCTGTAACCTCCCTCTGAAATTATATATAAAGTTTTGTAGTTCATGCATATACGTCTTTATCTATACAGGTGATAAACTTTTTAAAAGAGTCTCCATGGACATATAACCTCTCAAAGTTAAGACTCTCTGCTTTAGGAAATGTAAATGTTACCCTTTTTCAAAACACCACCACCATGCCTCCTGTGCAGGCCGCTTTACCTCTCCTATACTATGCTTTGGCATTATGCCATTGAGAGGCTCAGATTAATAGTCTAACAAATGTCATTGTGGGGATTTTGCTAAAAATGTTTTCCTCTAGAGCACGGTGTCCTCTTCATGAGGGCCCATGGGAGAAATTCCTGTTGGGCCTCATCATCAGGAAGAGCTGAGTTCTGCTTTTCTATTTATAACTGGCATTCTTTTAAAGAAAAATTCTTCCTATTATAGGTAGTTTGCTTCTTGTAACCATGTGTTTTATCCTGTCTTTGTTTTGGCTGTTAGGAAACCCAGAGTCACATTTTGAAGCACTCAACTGCCACAGTACCAGATCTAATGGTCTGCATTTGATGGTCTGTATGTTTATTTTTTCCTTTATTTTTATTGCCGTATTTTCCTCTCAGTCTTCTTAACCAATAACTCCCTTGAGTATTTATTTCATTCTTTTATGTTGTGGGCATTTAATACACAGCATCAAATACTTATACTAAGGATCAAGAATAGATTTATAGATGGATAGACAAATAGAAAGACAAGTAAACTTATTTCTTGAACAGTGTTGGGGTCTATTCTGTCTGAATGCCATGGCCTCAGCACAGTGACCAGGGTGCCTCATCCTCAGGCAACATTTTCCAGTTGCCTTTTTACTGTTGCATATAACCGCAAGGGAAGAATGCTTGTCCCTAGGCTGAAGTTCTGCCTTACCCCTAGATTCCCAAGTGGGCTGGTTTGAAGGTGGTAAGGAAACAGGATACCTCCTGAATGGGGTAGAGTTAGTCCCAGAGCCTCCTTCCCATCTCTTTTCATCAGCACCGCCTGCTTGATGGGCTCTCTTCACTATACACCCTTTGAAAGTAGGTCCAAAATATACAAGTCGAAGAGAGGAAGCTGCCCTCTTCCTGTGTTTCCTACCTTCCCTCTAGCTGACCACTCTCTCAAGAGATCATTTTCTAGGATTATTTTATTCTGTTCCCCACTCCATTGTCAAAGCAGGCAGAGCTGCAGTACTTTAGAGGATCATGACTTCTGGCCAACTGAAGCATGAAGTGGAGCAGTGCTCACATTGGGGCTTCCTGGTTGCCCCCCGGAAAGCTAGGGAGACTTTGACAACTAGCATATAGTCTTTCTAGTATCTAGACTTAGTATCTTTCCCTACAGAATAGAGATAATAAAATATTACCTTCCTCACAGGGTTCCGATGACCTATAACTTCACTGGTAATCTCCAACAGCAATCCTTACCTGTAAACCTCAGCTTACAGGTGAAGATTTAAATTAGATAATGTCATTAAAATTGCTATGTAAGTTATAAAGCAGTATGAAGATGCTATTTGAGATTACCATCATCATTATTATTATCATTACCACAAAACACACCTATTTCTTTCCCACCTTGGAGTCTTACTCATGCTGTTCCTCTGGATTGTCTCTCTCTCCTGGTCTCAGGTCAGTCTTAGTCTGTCCCTCAAATACTTCTGACTCCTCAGCCTGTCAGTGGAGCGTCAACTTCTCTATCTCATTTGTGTTCTGTGGGACCTTAAAGAACTAAACTAGTGATTATCAAACTACAGATCACTTAAGAATCACCAGAGAAACTTGTTAAAATAAAGATTCCTGAACCCTACCCTATTTTTAACAGGAACCTCAGGCATTTCTAATACAGGTGGTCCGATTGCTAAGCCCCTTCCCAACAATGGAGGATACGAAGGGCTGCCATAATGAGGTACAATGGAGGGTATGGCTTAAACAACAGAAATGTACTTTCTCATGATTTTAGAGACTGAAAGTCAAAGATCAGGATGTTGACAGGTTGGTTTCTTCTGAGGGCCATAAGGTCAGGATTTGTTTTCCAGGACTCTCTCCTTGGCTTTTGGATGACTATCTTCTCCTTATGTTTCTTTATATCATTTTCTCTCTGAGGATATGTTTGTGTCCAAATTTCTATGTTTTATAAGGATACTAATCACACTGGATTAGGGACCACGCTCATGAGCTGATTTCAGTGTAATTTCCTCTTTAAAGACTCTATTTCCAAACATGGTCACATTCCCTCATGAGGGGTTAGGACTTCAACATACGGATTCTAGAAGGGTACAATTTAGTCAATAATAGTTAGACACCCAAGGCAGTATTTCTGATGACCCTTTGGAAAAATGAATGGGATTTATGTATCTGTTAGGACTGAGTTTAGCTGCAAGTAACAGAAAGCCAACAGCAATAACTTAACAAAATAGAGATTCTTTTTTTTTTCCTCCTGACACTAAATTTCAGGTGACAGTCTAGGACTGGTTGAACAGTCCATGATGCCCTGTAGGTGCCTGACTCCTTTTGTTATTCTGTCCCGCCAACATTTTCATGTGACTCTCTTTGGAGGCCAGAATATGAATGCTGTATCCATGGGAATCTCTTGTCCATTCTGGTCAGGAAGAAGGGATAAGAATAAGGCAAAAGCTATGTGTCAGTTGAGTCAGCTGTTGTAGACCTATGTGTATACAAATATACTGATATGTACATTTATAATACAACAGACTTCCAGGAAGTGCAGCTCAGAGATATTCACTTCTACCTCATTGGTTAGCACTAGTTCACATGTCCATGAGAGGCAGAAGGAAAGACATATGCCAGGGGACTCAATAATAAAGAGAGATGGAGATGGTAGCACAGACAAGGTCAGATGTTAGAAATTGGGAAAAGCAAACAAATGAAACAAAACTAGGAGACTGCATCCCAGACAAGAGATGTAGGCAATTACTGTTCTTTGTGAAAGACCTTGCAGTAAGAACCATGTGTGACATTGTAGAGCAGCTGTTCCTGTAGATCTAATCCTGGAGCAGGTATTACCTTCACCTTCCTGTGGGGCTGGATCTGCTTTCCCAGGTGGAAGCAATTAGTCACCCTCAGCCAGAATGTAATTGCTAATGCCACCTCCACCTACTTGTAAATTGTCCTATAGTCAACCTTCATCTGGGCTCCAGCTGGAAGCCCACTCCTGCTGTGCAGAAGACACACCCAGTGGTGCTGAAACGTCCCCAGGTTTTGTCTCTGGAATTGCTCCTCCTGACAAGATGGCGCTAGAGAGAGAAAAAGAGACGCCCACTTCTGGTACGTATTTTTTTCCACAGTGCACTGGGCTACAATGAGTGAGCAATTACTCCTTGACAGGTTTCTTTCTCAAAACATCCTATGATGACTCTGTGTTTGCACACAGCCTCCTCTTCAGAAATCATGGGAGGTGCTGCTGATGTCTGCCATGATATTTGAGTGGAACAGAATGAGAGCACAGCAAAGAGATTAAGTCAGCCCAGAGGCTCTTCTCTGAGTCAGCACCTGGAGCTGACACAGCCTATCCTTCTAGTGGATCCCTT
Organism: Plecturocebus donacophilus; assembly: GCA_004027715.1. NCBI lineage: Eukaryota > Metazoa > Chordata > Mammalia > Primates > Pitheciidae > Plecturocebus > Plecturocebus donacophilus. The sequence goes on from PVKP010002358.1 coordinate 59,274, forward strand.
CTTTTCGGGTCTCAGACCCATAATCTCCACTGTATAAACGAAACACTGATACTATAACTGCAGGTCTGTAAACATATACCTTTTAGATTATCCACCAATTTCTTGAAAGATGCAAAGAAAGATGAGATGATATGGGTTAGTCCTGCAGTCCCTCTCAATGGCTCCAAGTTTGGTGGAACGTAGAATTATCCTGGATACCATCATTGCCAACAAAAGAGCCTTTCCTACAGGGTGGGCCCTGTGATGTGAGGTTCAAGGGCAGCAGATGGTCTTGTTAAAAATGCTTATGGACAAATATTGTCTGTATGAGCACAGAGGGATGCCAGATCATGGAGAGAGTACCATAAAGAGAACCAGGAAGTCTGAGCTCTGCAGGTTACCTGTGAGAGTCTCCACACTAGTAACTCTGACTCTCTGGATTGACCTTGATGCTTCCTTCAGTCTCCAGGACACTGCCCTCTTTTCCCCACTGAATTTCTGCCCTACATAATTTTTTGGCAATGCCCAACCAGTAGAGGAATGGAGGCACAGTGGGCTAGGACAGGCTAAGAGGTTAGATGTGCAGTATTAGTTCAGTAATGATCCAGGAGGCAAGAATGCAGGGATTAGAGGAAGTGATGAGTACCAATCCAAGGGTGTCGCCAAACTGTTCTGCTTTTCCTACTCTTGCACTCAACACTCAAAACGATACTTCACTTCTGACACAAGATGTATTGGAGTTTACCAAGCAATTCTCCAATTAACCTCAACTGGGTGTCTTAAAATTTAGCTCAGTTCTAACACTATCTACTTGTGGGAGTCAGCATTCACTCCCACAAGTGAAGGGCTCAGTCCCACAAGACTGCCTCCACTTCACAAGCCTGTTATGAGTCCCAGGTTGACCAGCTATACATCAGCATTCTTTTCTTTAGGTTCATAGGATGAATTTAATTGGCTAGGATGGCTCACAGAAGGTAAAGGAACACCTTACTTCTGTTTACCCATTTATTATAAAGGATATCACAAAGTATACAGATGGACAGTCAGATGGAAGAGATGCACAGCACAGGGCAAGGAATGGGAGAAGGAGCATGGAGCTTCCATGGATATGTGGGTAGCTTCTTGCACACCTTGGAGCTAACCAAAGTGTGCCACCCTCTAGGAACTTGCATGCATTCAGCAACCCAGAAGCTAACTGAACTTTGTTCTTTTAGGTTTTGATGGAGGCTTCATTATGTAAGTATGATGGCTTAAATCACTGGCCATTGGTGAGCAATTCAACCTGCAGCCCTCCTTCCCTCTCCAGAGGTTGTAGGGTTGGGACTGAAAGCTCCAGCCCTCTAATCACATGGCTGGTTCCCAGAGCTATCCAGGAGCCCATCAGGAGTCACCTCATTAGAATAAAATATGCTCCTATCACCCAGGAAATTCCAAGGGATGCAGGGGCTCTGTGTTAGACACTCCTGTCTCTCAGGAAATTACAAAGCTCTTAGGAGTTCTGTATCAGGATGTGAGGCCAGAGGCCAAATATTAGAATAAAAGATTTCCCAGTTTCCCTATCCATAAGAGTTTTAGGAGCTCTATGTCAAGAACTGGACAGAAACCAATATATACACATTTCTTATTATTTCACACCAAAGGATTCAGGGGTGAGGCAGACAAGTTGTTACGGACAGCGGAGGGCCAGCTGTCAGCCTGATGTCAAGCACTGGTGCTTCTGGACTTAGGGAAGTGGAAGGGCTAAAGCAGCCTGAGAGCGTTGAAGGAGGATGGCACAGGCTCCCGGGTCTGGAAGGGTGGCTGGCACTGAGACCTACAGGCAGAGAGCCAGGTTGAAAGGACTTGCCAGATGTAGGGTTTCCCTAAAAACCTCCAAGATCAGAGGGGTCTAAAATTCAAATGTCTCCAGGGTCAAGGAAAGCAATAAAACAATAGCTAGGACATCCTAACATAAAGCAAGCTATGTTTAGGAAAAGTTTCTAAGAGCACTCTATTTGGAAATTAAGCAGCAATATTGTTTCACTTCCTTCAAAAAAATACCTTCTTACCCCTGTATTGAGATCTTCCCTTTCTAAGTCTGTTTTTGTTTTCCCACTTTTAATAGAGATTGTGGAGACAAAAGTATACATGTGCTTCGAAGAAATGGCAAATCCTGTTGAGCCTGTATCTACATGGTGAGGATTAAATTATTGAGTATGCCCCCTGACATATACTGTTTAAAGGAAGCTGACCGCTGTTATTTGACACCCCTAGATTGCCACCATGTTGAACATCAGCTCAGTTAGTGCTGTCAGACCTTCAGACTTTTTTTGTTGTTGTTGCTGTTGTGGGAGATGAAGTGTTGCTCTTGTTGCCCAGGCTGTAGTGCAATGGGGCCATCTCAGCTCACCACAACCTCCGCCTCCTGGGTTCAAGCAATTCTCCTGCCTCAGCCTCCCAAGTAGCTGGGATTACAGGCATGCACCACCACGCTCAGCTAATTTTGTAATTTTTAGTAGAGATGGGCTTTCTCCATGTTGGTCAGGCTGGTCTCGAACTCCCAACCTCAGGTGATCTACCCGCCTCAGCCTCCCAAAGTGCTGGGATTACAGGTGTGAGCCACTGCGGCCAGACAGATGTTTTTAAGAAAGTCAAAATCTGGATTTTTAAATGAAATCTCCAAATATTAAAACGTTGGCTTTCAAGAAAAAAAGTCATAAAATACATACAAAATATGTCAGTTGGCTAAAAGTGTGTGACTCCTATCATGGATGGAGGCATTGGCTGTGGCTTTTAGGAACTGGGGAGTGGCCAAGACAAGGGTTGAGGCTGATTACTGATTTGTTCTAAAATAATAGATTGCGTAAAAATATCTAGATTCTTTTTTTTTTTTTTGAGACAGAGTTTTGCTCTGTCCCTCAGGCTGGAGTGCAGTAGCATCATCTCAGCTCACCACAACCTCCGCTTCCTGGATTCAAGCAATTCTCCTGCCTCAGACTCCTGAGTAGCTGGGACTACAGGTGCCCGCCACCAGGCCCGGCTAATTTCTTTTTTTTTTTTTTTTAAATATCTAGACTCTATAGCATCCATTGCTTGATACATTCAGAAGGCATAGCTTTTTGTAGGCACCCCTCAGAACAGCAGGCAGTATTGACAGGTGCCTGAAGACATAAGCTGCCTGGCATCCACAAGAATTTCTCAAGTGTATGTAAGGCTTGGGTGGGAGAAAGTAAAACATTTTGACATTAGGCTGAGCTTCTCTATTTTCCAATATGCTATGCATACTATTTCCCCTAGGAATCAATGCTTATGAATTCATTAAGTCCTGGAGACTGTGATATTTGCCAGAATACAAAAAACAATCGGCTCCAACCAGAACATAAATTGCAACGTAGAAAAACTTTTGTAATTTAATTTTCCAGTGAATATAAAGAGGTTGTACGTGACTATAGCTTCAATGCACTAATAATAGGATGCAAATGAGATAGGAACATATTCATTCTCAGGAGGTGGGCAGGAGAAATGGTGAGGGAGAGACAGCTTGCTGGTTGGAAGAAAGGACACCTCTGTCCATTCTATATCTACGGTAAAGACAGTAAAAGGAAAGTGAACTAAGTGTCTAGGCTATTAATTACTGATTTAATATTAAAATGCAGATTTCCCACTGCTGAGATCCAACTTGGCTAATTTAATAGTAAGAGACTCTGTGCCTGTGTGTGTGTACGTGCACAGGCACACTGTGATTTGTGGAGACATCCAGCCACCTTTGCAGGCAGCTGAGCAAACTGTGCTCTGCTGGCTCAGCCTGTGTCTACATGGGCATCCCTGCTTGCTCATTTATATTGAAGACTCATTAGAGCAGTCAAACAACTCTGGATTTGCTTTTCCTGAGCAATTGAACTGAGCAGATAAATTAAATCTGTATTTTGGCTCAATGTAGGATTAGCTATCCCTTCTCCTAAGGATTGTCTAAGAAAAGACCATCCCTAAAGAAATAAGGACACAGCACTCTGAGGTCCTTGGAGAACCTGCCAGGTATCCCACTGTGCAAAGCAAGTCATGCTGAGGGCCCGATGGTGAGGACACTACCTTCCTACTCTGCTCTTTCTCAGACAAATCTGCACCCTGGCTCCTGGGGGTCCAGGCTCCCAGGGAACAAGGGCATGCTTTATCCTTTTAAAGAAAAATCCATGTCACAGGAACACAGGTTTGGCAGAGGCCTTCAGGGCCATACTCTCACTTTGTGATGCAAAAACTGAAGGGGAGGGAGAGGGGGAGGGGAGCTTGTTTAACACCAACTCCTCAACATAAAGCTTCTGATTTCAAGCTAGCTCTGTTTACCAAGCTGTCCCTTAAGGAATCTGATCCTGCCATGCCCCACCTTGGTTCTCTAGGGTCAAGTCCACTCTAGGTGGAAATGTTTGGATTTCTGGGTTACTTTTCAGTCTCCTCTAGTCTTTAGAGAATGTATGCATCCAACCTTTCTTACTAAGAATCATCCAGGAAGCTGGATCTTCTGAGCCACTACAGGGAACATGCAGAGTGTGAAGCAGACTCCATCTTACCACAGGGCCCAGTGGGGTGACAAGTGAGCCTTTTAGACTCATTTCCCTTCCAGAGTCTTTTAGAGGAGATGAGACTGTTGCTGGGGAAAATGTTTCTTTCACCTCTGTCCAATAACTCCTTCTTTACCCACCCACAATCTCACCACTTTTAGCTCTCCTTCTTTCTGGAAAAATAAAGTGCTTTCTCTTTGCAGATAAACTCAGCATCGCTTGATTAATACATCAGGAACCTACCAGGATGGAAGACATAATACAGTGGCTAAGATGCAGGTGCTAGTGTCAGACCCAGTTTGAGTTCTAGCTCCAACATTTATTATCTGTGTGGTCCCGTTAAATTACTTAGTATCTTTGAATCTATTTTTCTAGACATAACATTGGAAGTAATAATATTCTTGCTCACTATGAGGATTAAGTGGGATAATGCATATAAAGTACTTAGAATAGTGTCTGGCACATAGTAAGCACCCTGTAAACATTCCTTAAAAAGCTATTAGGATATTATATTAGTATACTGTCCTTTGCAGAGGCACCTGCATTTTCAGAGTGACCTGGCTGAGAAAGGGTGACGCTTAACCCAACAGGATGCTTTGTGGAGGCTGACACCCAACTCGGCATCTCCAGGTCCTGATCATGAGCACTTGGCTATCAGGCACCATCGGGAGGTCTTTAATTTGGAGGAGGGACTTATTGAAACATCTCAACATTCTCCCACACTGGATCCCTGGAATTACTCTGTGTATAAGGCCAGGCAAGTCCAGGCAGCAGATGCCTAGCGAATGGACCAGAGTTGGCCATCTTTGTGAACCCCAAACAAAGTAGCCCAAGAGCAAGAGAAGTCACAGCAACAGAGAGCTCCGCTGGGAGTTTCTCATGAAGCTGGTGGCAGTCCAGGGCCTCCTGTTCCTAGAGCTTTCCACCTCTCCTCCCTGGACTTCTTCCAGCCCTAAGCAGTTCTATTTTTCAGCTTTGGCTCTTGCCTGACATTTGAAGGATGAGCTATTAACGACACTAAATTAATAACGGTTATAGAGTATATTTGAGAAGATCATAAAAAAATCAGTAATGTCATCATGTCAAGCAAAGTTTCTGATGGTTTTTTTTTAAATTATGCATGTCTTTTATTTTTTTTCCTCCCAACATTGATCCAGAGCTTTCAGAGGGACATTAATCTACCTGACCACATCAGAATCCTTAATTATTCAAGTCCAGCAATATATCTAATTCTACAGAAATTCCCTGTGGACTGCCCTTGTTGAGGTGGAAACTGGCAGCTCGGCTCTGTCCATCTGCTCGCCCAGCCCAGCCCCTCACACCCCTCAAAGACACAAGCTACTTCACTGACTTCCTGTATGCTTTGACACACAGATGTCTGGGCTTACAATTCGGGGAAGTGTAATTTCTCCCACTGTGATAACTATCAAGGAGGTTTCTCCTTGGGGAAGGACGAGAGGGGGCTGAGGAAAAGGATAATAAACTTAGGGGGCGTGAGACCTCATCTGCAGGACTCTGGAGCTGGGGACCCTGAGCAAGTTGGTCATACTTGGCCTCTGCTTATGCCTTAGTCAAATGAACTCTGCGACTGCCTCACTGAGCTCAGTGCTGATGATACCCAATTAAAGTCATGGAAAGCCCATTTTAGACCAGCAGAGCTAGGGAAATGCAAAAGAACAAAGAAAATACTAATGCTGCTAATGACAGTCATGACAATATGTGATAGAATCACTTGGCGGCTGGTGAGTCCTTTGCTGGAGAGAGTGGAAAGCTCTTCCACTTGCTGAGAGGGGCAGGCAAGACTGCAGAACTTCACTGCATAGGTGTCTTTCAGTGGAGAAAACAGCTGCTGTTGTGTTGCTTTGAATAAAGCATTCATGGGGCAGCTTCCCAAAGCTCTCAAGTGGGTAAGGAGGGAGGTCAAGCAAGAACAGTTCAAACTAGCAGTGTAAGTGAACTCAGATGCCCCGTTCCTCTGTCCTCCACAAGGCGATGGGCAGAACAGGTAGGATCTCAAAAGTGGTTCCATTCTGTGTCTCTTTGTCTCTTTCCTCTCTGGTTTACCCTCTGTCTCTTCCCCTTTCTTCTTCCCTCCCTTTCTCCAGTCAACACACAATCTGTTAAATTTCACTCAACAAGCATCTAATGAGAGTTTTGACTCTGTCATTTGAGGACTAGAAATCACTGCTGCCATTAGGGAGGCTTGGAGTCTAGATGGGAAGATAAGACTCATTCAGGGCTACTAGGGCTAAAAGATTCACCCGTCATTTCAAGAATCCAGACTTGTCAGGACATGTTTCTAAAATTTTTTTGACTACAACCTCAAAAAATATCTTTATGAAACAAACAGTCAAGAGGTTTTGGGGATTGGTAGTTAACTCTAGAAGAGTTGCATTTGGACCCTCTGATATGGTTGGGCTGTGTCCCTAACCCAAATCTTGAATTGTAGCTCCGATAATTCCCATGTGCTGTGGGAGGGACATGGTGGGAGAGAATTGAATCATGGGGGCAGTTTTCCCCATACTGCTCTCATGGTAGTGAATAAGTCTCATGAGATCTGCTGGTTTTATAAGGGTTTTCCTCTCCCTTGGCTCTCTTCTTCTCTTGCCTGCCACCAGGTAAGACATGACTTTGCTCTTCTCACCTTCCACCATGATTGTGAGGTCTCCCCAGCAATGTGGAACTGTGAGTCCATTACACCTCTTTTTCTTTATAAATTACTGAGTCTAAGGTATATCTTTATCAGCAGTGTGAAAACAGACTAATATACCCTCCAACAGGAGGGGAAGGCAGGCATGACTTGGTAGTTGGGGAACTGACTACAAGCAAGGAAACTCAGTGCCGCCTGGGCCCATGAATCAATGGACTGGAAGGAAGAAAGGAGAGAGGCTTTTACTGGAGGCAGAGGAGGGGGTCATCATGAAGAACCACTCATATGTTCTCACCCTAGCCCTAAGTCAACAACTCATTCCTAGTTCCTAGAATACGTATTTAGTACATTCTTGTAAGTGAATGAATGAATAAATGCATGCATGAGAGGCTGCCTTGAATAAAAGAGGTAGAAGAGGAAGTGTAAGATTTGAAAAAGCACAGCTATCCACAGGACTAAAAGTATTGTAGCTCTAGTAGGGGAGGTTGAATAGGGAGGGAGAGACGGCAACACCAGCCCCACAGTTGCGCCTGTGTCAACCCATGTTTGTAGGAGAAATTGACAAGCAGCTGAAATTCCAATTCCGACTGAGGAGCTTAAAAAAATATTGATGCCTGTATCTTAGCCTCAGTGACCGATTTAATTGGTCTGGGGTGTGGCCTGGACTTTGTACATTTTAATAGGTCTCCAGATGATCCTAGTGAACAGATACATTTGGGAATCATCGGTTCAGGAAGCAAGAAAATAAGACTAATTGAAACTAGAGTTTGTACTGTGAAGTCATGGTAGGCTGTTTTATGAGTGACTTAAACCACTTTCTTGGCTGGGCATGGTGGCTCACACCTGTAATCCCAGCACTTTGGGAGACCAAGGTGGGCAGATCACGAGGTCAAGAGATGGAGACCATCCTGGCCAACATGGTGAAACCCTGTCTCTACTAAAAATACAAAATTAGCTGGACTTGGTGGCGCCTGCCTGTAGTTCCAGCTACTCAAGGAGAATCACTGTCTCTACTAAAAATACAAAAATTAGCTGGACTTGGTGGCGCCTGCCTGTAGTTCCAGCTACTCAAGGAGAATCACTTGAACCTGGGAGGTAGACTTTGCAGTGAGCCGAGACTGTGCCACTGAACTCCAGCCTGGTGACAAAGCAAGACTCTGTCTCAAAAATAAATAATAAATAAATCAACTAACCAACCAACCAACCTACTTTCTTAAGAAAATTATAGGCCTGAGAATGTAGGTTTCCTCTGAAAGGAAATGAGACGTGTCAGCAAATATATGGGTTCCAGATGCATAGGTACAGTTCCCATGGACTCCTCTGAGGTCAGCCACATCCTTACATAACCCTAGGCGGGGGTCACAAAGTCAAGTCTCAGCCCTATAAGGAGCCGTAAGAGTCTAAGCTGGCAAGCATTAACTTTTACTGCACACCTACTCTCTCGGGCTCAGAGAGGGCCAAATTCACACACACACTATGTATTTTCAATGTTCCCAGAAACCCTTAAAGGTAGGAACTTCAGGTCAGACATACAAGAGGCAGTAGAGTTCCAGTTTAGATGCCACTTTTTTGGTGGGGCTTCACTGAAGCCTAAAGAAGGCTTGGTTCAGAACTCTCACTGCTTTCCACTTGCTGGGAGCAATCTGCTAATTATTTCTAATTATCATGTTACAGCTTGCCATCCTCACTAGAGTCCATGGGAGGAGAAACCTGTGTTTCTCCTTCAACCTCACCTAGGTATTTCCGCTGCCTACCATAAGGTTGGCTTCAAGTAGTGGCTCCCTAAGCCTATATAAAGAGGAAGACCACAAATAAATGAATTAATAAATAAATGATTGTATAGTTCCAGGCACTGGTGCAAATAGGAATAGAAGCTATTCAGTTGGTATGGAACACATTCCTGGTGTCACAAATGACACTACAGGGGCAGCCGCTGGGTAAAACTAAGCTGAATGAGTTTGTAGCAAATGTGCAAACATTTGTACATTTCCCCATGAGTCCCTGACAGCCCGTCTCCCAGTCAACACTACAGGGCCTTGTGGGTAAACCAAAGCACTTTGCTGCCCCAGGGGAGTGAGTCTGAGGCTCTCCAGGCAGCAGCTGGCTTTGAAGGCTTTCTGTTCTGTGCTGGGATTAGGGGATAGAAGGTGCCTGGGCCACAGACTTTAAGGAGGCCCTGACTCTCAGATGCTCATCCTGCCCTCACATGCCCTGAGGGCCAGCGCCTCCTTAAGTTCCGCCCCATAGACACCCATCCTGTCTCCACCTCGTCCAGGCCCTGCTATGACTTCATAAAGAGCACACAGGACTTGAAGCCAAATGAACCTGGTGCAATGAGAGGGTTCATCCCCCAGCAGCAAAATGCCCTTGAGAAGGCCACTTGTTCTCTCCCCGGGCTTCCCTTACCTCATCTGAAAAATAATGACTGTGTCTCAAAGGATGACGAAGGGTAATAAATGAGCAATGTGTTTTCAATGAGACAGTATCAGTGAGTGAGTCAAATGCTATTTAAATTGGTTTATCAGTTCCATCGCATCCAGTATCTTTCTCGCCCCAGCCATTCTAGAGGAGCAGCCGCCGAGATGAGTGGGAAGTGAGGGAGGGTCTGGGAGAGTCGCTGTTCATAGCGATGGCTGCGCCACTCACTTTAGCAGTGCTCCCTGTCCAGTCAAGTTCTCTGCTGGGAGCCAGCACTTCTGACCAAAAGACCAACCACCTTCCTTTCTCTCGTGCCATTCTGTAGTTCTGTCTGGCTGCTTGCCAGGAACCTCCTGCCCTGCCCACTTTGCTGGGTATCTGGTTTCTAATGTAGGTTCCATCCTTTCTCCATTTTAGCAGCAGGAAGCATGGCTTGGCGGCAGGGGTAGGTGCTGTGGCATTTCAGTTCCACAATGAGCTGTGGACCTGAGCCTTGCAAGCTGCCAGGGGAGAGCTCATTCACCAGCATTGAGTGGAACCATGACTGACCACTCATCCAGTCACCAGTGTCCAACCGCAGGCCCAGGCCGGTTCTGCAAGAAGACGTCACTCAGAACAAGAGGCATTCCCTCTCTAACATCTCTCACCACCAGTGGTGTCCAGCAGCTCCACATTGCTGCCCATTTTCCCCTCTTCGAGTTTCCTTGCTGCCCTTCACATATTTGGTGATTTTTGTGGATAGTCCCAATTTCAAATACTCTCTCCCTCTGGAGCAAAGCATGGTGAGCTCCTCGCTGGGCCTATCTTCTCTTTCCTTTCATTCATGCTGTCCCTCAGCATGGAGTGCCCCTAGTTTCTGTCTGCCAAAGCTAGCAGATGCTGTCCGTGCCTCATTCATATCCCATTGGCCTACCTGCCTGCGGTCCTCAGCTCTCTGTGTCTCTTGGCCTGAGAATATTCTCTGTCGAAGGGAATGTTAGAAAGTTCCTGGCAGGATCACCATCAATTTTATGGGGCACTGGAATGGGCAGATACACACCACAGCTTCCTGGCCCTTCAGCAGGGTTGAACCCAGCGGCAAACAGGGGTGGCTTGCACAACAACAGACCCTTTCTGGGCCTTGCTGCCTGTCCTGACTCCCATTCTTACTCTCTCCCTTGTGCTTGATGAGAACATCTGCATATCTCTCAGGAAGACTCCTTTTGCTCAGCCTTGGTCAGCTTCTGGAGGTATTCAGGCTGGGACACCTAGGCTGCTCATCCTTCCGGACCCAGCACAGCCTTAGCTCCAACGTGGCTCCCTGATCGGCCTCATCTACAGGGCTTTCGCACATTCTGCGCCTCCTCCTTACCCCAGCATGTCACTGAGATGGTGCAGTCTAAACCGTCCTCACTTCCTGCTTAGGGTTACCTTGATGTTATTCTCCAGCCAGGAGCGGCCCACAACTTCTGCTTCTTTGTAATCCCCCAGCACTGGCACTGGCACCCTGCATACATGGAGGCAGGGACTACCTTGATTGTAGGTATTCACAGAGGCACAAAGCTCTGCTTGGGAGAAAGGCGATGGTGTATCTTTTCATCTGAATAGGACTTGATCATTTAATAGCATTATTACATTTACTCATTATCGCCTTCAATTCCAAGAAGGCACACATTTGTTACTTTTCTCATCTGAAAAGTGAGGTGGATGAGACTGGAGGTGTGAGTTTCTGATGGCCACATAGCTAAGTGGCATGTCCTGAGCAGAGGCTCTTTCCCTCCAAACCTCCCCTCATTCCACGGTGCTGGCTGCTCCCATCTCACGTGTGAATGGTTCCAAGGAGTCCTCACGATGACTCTGCAAGGCTGCTATTATTACACTCATTCTGCAGATGAGAAAATTGTGACTCAGAGTAGAAATTGCCAAAAGACACTCAATCAGAAAGGGGCAGCGTTAAGACTTAAAACTCGGGGACCATGCTCTTATGCATGTGAGAAGTATGAGAGAAGCCTCCTCCACCGATTCCTTCACCAGCCTGCGTGTTGCTTTTCTAATGGTTTTGCACATGCATGGAGGGGGCTGGAAAAGGAAAAAGTGAACGTGGTAATGTAGTCACTCTTAAATCCCCAAAATCAGTTCCTCCGGTTGGCTTTATGACACCATGGTGTTTCAAACGTTTTACCTTCTCTCTCTTCCAACACAACATGGCTTGTGGGTTCTGCATTTCTCTCTCCCCAACAAATTTCTACCATGATTAAGACTGAACAGGTGCTTTCCATTATTGCTGACTTTGCAAAAGCAGATCTCCATGGTGGGACTGGCAGCAAGTGTTCTAGCCTCACCCTTGCAGGGCGTGATACTCACAATTCTCATTCACGATGGGGTAGCATTTCAAGCTATTGGTTTTCTTTTTTTCTTTTTTTGATGGAGTCTTGCTCTCTTGCACAGGCTGGAGTGCAGTGGTGTGATCTCCGCTTACTGCACCTCCACCTCCCAGATTCAAGTGATTCTCCTGCCTCAGCCTCCTGAGTGGCTGGGATTACAGGCACCCACCACCATACCCAGCTAATTTTTGTATTTTTGGTAAAGACGGGGTTTCACCATGTTGGCGAGCCTGGTCTTGATCAAACTATTTTTGTGGCTTATACCTCTGTGTAAGTATCAGAGCCTTTCTTGGAAAGAGTGACAGGAGTAGGCATTGAGCAAAGACAAAGGACTTGACTTCACATTTTTGTTTTGTTTGGTTCCTAGTAGGGTAGATAGGCAATGAATGTAATTTGCCAATGAACTCGTTGATGAAAGCACTTAGCCATTGTTTGCTTGGCATGCCCAGAATTTATTCTTTTTTTTTTTTTTTTTTTTTTTTTTTCATAAAACTCCAAATGGAATAATCCAAAGACCAATCAATTAGAAAAGTGTTTTCCACCGTAGTGGAAAAAGTATTTGAAGTCAGCTCAGCTGACTTAAACTCTATAATCTGTTCATTGACTTTATTATTAACTCAGTGTGTGACCCAAGGTAGGTCACTTAACCTTTCTGAGGTTCCACACCCTCATTCATAAGATGACAATAGCATAATAAAGCTTACCCCGGTACAGAGTTGGTTTTGATACATATTTATTATGCGAATAAATGAATGAATGAATGAATTTCATGGTTGTTGAGAGTATTAAATGAGATAAGTATGGGTGAACTGCTGTAGATTGGTAACTCATCAATGTTTCTCTTTCTGTCTGGTTTAGAAGGCTAAAAGTAGGTAGGTACCACTGAAGGAGATGTTCATGTGGGGAGAGGATGTACGTGGTTTAGGGGTGGGGTGGAAGAGACTGCTGCAAGTGCTAAGTTCTGGAGGAAGAAGCCAGATGGGAAATCACTTCTCATGGCCTTTCATGGCCTTTCCAGCCAGTATCCTCAGCTCTGGCTGTCACTTCTTGACAGCCTCCCAAAATCCCAGGGTGAAAAGTTGTTTCCATGACAACATTCCATCCCAAGTAAGAGATCCAGGTAGTCACCTTCTCTCCTTCCCTCCCCTTTCAAGCATCAAGTGGGGAGAAATCAGCTTTCTGTATTGTCTCTCCTAGGAGGTAGCTGAGTGGCACAGGAAGGAGAGAGAGGGGATACAGAGATCCTGGGTGGAGGCACTGCTTTGAGCTGCTGACCTCTTGATTCTGTTGTATGGCAGGCAAAGTCAGAACGTCCATGACTGTAGCATGGTTCCTGTGGGGCTGGGTCTGATGCAGCCATGGACACATTGTCTTCTCCATCTTCCACCCAAATGGCAGCTGCTGTGGAGGGTACCATGTCACTCCGATCTCTTCTGTTTGGTCGCATCCCAAGTGTCACTTCCTCCAGGAAGTGTTTCCTGACAGCCCTTCCTCCAGCAGACTGAGTAAGGGGCTCTGGTCATGAGCTTCCGTAGCTCCTCATGGTCCCCTTCCACGGTTGGTAAGGACACTTCGACTACACCTTTAAGTAAGAAGCTTGTCTGCCTTATTTACAACTGAAATCCAAGTGTCCAGCACAGTGCCTGGTATCTAGTAAGTTCTGAGGGCATGCTTGCGGAACAATGAGATGCGTAAATGCATCTACCACTCCTTCCCTGGCCTTCCCACCACACAGTCAGGGGCACAGAAAGGACCATGTATCAGGAGTTCACAACAGTCTCCAAATGACCCTACGACCCCCTTGCTTGTACAGACTACTTCCACTCTTGGTGACCTCACAAGAATATTCGTGGAGTAAAGTGATACAATGGTTCTAAAATATGAAAGTGTTGGGTATTCTTGCTGAAGGATGAAAGTTTTCTCGTGGTGTTTCTTTCAACCCAGTTCTTGAATGAGTCGCTAATATCAATTAATACTTATTAAGCATTTCTAATGGACTAGGCAGTGTGATAAATGCCTTCTGTGCATCCTGCTCAGTGCATTGTTACAGTAACAATGAGAGGGAAGCATTACGATATTTTCCCATTTTACAGATGAAGCTCTTGGGGCTTAGAGAGGTTAAATAACTTGCCTTCTCCCACCAGACCTTATATTCACAAAGCTTTCCCTCATCCAGAGGCACAGTGACCCAAATTGCCTTTTGAGTATCTTCAATGGCTGTACCTCTGTTCAAAGCAAGATTTATTGGCGGAGCTAATCAATTAAGCAATCGTTATTTATTGAGTCCCTCGTGAATTATTCAATATTTATTGAGCAGTCTCTGAGTAGCTAGCACTTGTTCAATGAGCCATGGAGGATACAAGCGAGGTATAGGATTCAGCCTTCATCTTCAGGGAGCTTGAAATCTAGCAGGGGATTGGAGTGGGGAGGTTGACAATATTAAATTATAAGAACAAATAAGTACCCACATTTTACATCGATCAGTGCAAATGGCATATTATATGCAAAGAAAGAGAGGAGATAGCACTTCTCTGTTATTCAATATAGAGTAAGATTCATGAAAACGGTGGGCTTAGTATCCTTCAAAAACAGGCAGCAGCAGGCTTGGAAAAGAGTGGAGAAGAAGGTATTCCCGGTGGGGAAAAACAGCATAGGCAAAAACGCAGAATCTGCATGGGATGTTTCAGCACTCAGCATTGAGGATCCCACTAAATGGGGGGTGCTAGCTGGGGAGTCATTCTTAGGGGAAACACTAATACAAGAACCCCGGGCTTGCTTCCCCAGCACTCAACATGGTGCCTGACACAGAGTAAGTATTCCTTATGTGCTGGTTGAACTGAGTGCATTAAAAAAAAAATAAAGAAGACAGTCTCTGACCTGCAGCAGAAACTTAGCATCTGGTAGAAAGGAAAACACATGTATGTATCTACTTATGGCACAAATCAAAAGTTCTAAGTGCTGTTGGTACTATGATAAACATTTTTTTCCCAGGGTAGGTAAGAGAATCCCCCTCTTTGTAAAGCATCTAGAAATGCTGATAAAATTGAGAAAAGTAACCAGATTTTTAAACGCATGCATTGAATTGACAAGAGAACAACAGAAATCCCTATAAGTCAAGAATGAAACGAAAACACAAATCTGAGAACTGGAAAGAGGACACTCTGGTCGATTTGCACAATGATGCTCCCTCCCTAAAAAATTCCACTTGCCAGCAGAGGCAGCTCATTCTCCTCTGCCCCAAACACCAGCTTATCCTTGCTTAAAGACCAGCTAGAGACCTCATCTACAGCACTTACGAAGCTACGCTAAAGTCTTGGGCTTCTGCTAATCCCTAATGACTTGGGACTTCTATTTCCATTGTTGTATAGAGGCAAGAGGCACAATCTGGGTCCATGCAAGGGGCTGGGTGAGTTGAGTTAGAGACTGTTAGAGACCTCCACACAAAGCCAAGACATTGAGGGATCTGACCCTCAGTGCAAGATGGGCTACACGCACACTCTGTGGGGTGGCCTCTGATCTCCATAAGGCCTTGTTCTAATTGGTGGACCATAGTAATGTCTGTGATATTTAGGGATTAGTGTCAGGTCTCAGTGAAAATTTAGTAATCCATCCCACCAAAGTCTGGTTAGTTCCCTTTCCTCCATGCACACGAATCCTGATACATGGCTACAGGTCTCTGTGGGTGGGTGAAGTTTAGGAAAACGAATATGCAGCATAAACTTGCAGCAGGGATGTAGAGACCTTTCTTAGGGTCACTTAGTCTTTCCTTTAATGAAGAGCCTCTGGGTTGGTGAACTGATGCAGCTCTTAGAATTAGGTGAAGTGCCACAACTTTTGGTGCCAAGATTAGGGTCATCAGACTTGGAACTTTTTCAGTTGTCCATTTCAAGTAAAACATCTCTTTCAGCCCTAGAGACTGAGATAGTAACAAATTAATTTCATTACTAATCATTCCACAAATGAATTAGTTTTTACCAAAGACTCCTCTGAAGTCTACCCATTATGATTACCATAAGTCAACCTTAGAGACGTTAAATTACTTGCCCTCTCCCACCTTCCGTGGGAAAGGGCAAGTTATTTAACGTCTCTAAGCCCCAAGAGCTTCATCTGTAAAATGAGAAAATATTGAGATGCTTCCCTCTCATTGTCACAGTGACAATGCAATAAAGAGGATAAACAGAAAGCATTTTTCACAATGCCTAGTCCATTATAAATGTGTAATAAATGTTACTGATATTAGCTACTCATTAGGCCCTATTGCATTTTTTTCAGCAAAGGTGCCATTGTGGTTTCATTGGTTAAGGGCTGCCCCTTGGCTTCTACCACTGCTGGGTATCATACCAAAATTAAAGAGCCATCTACCATGACTCATCCTTCCTATAGAGAACAGGCCCTATTGAGTTTTTCAAGGAGGGTGGCTTCCCCTTCACTACTCTATTTCTCAGTGTGTTTGTTTTGTTTTGTTGTATTGTTGCTATTTGGTTTTTATTTATTTGTTTGCTTTGTGGTGAAGCAAGTGCCCTCTGAGCCCTCCAGGGAGATATTAGAGTGAGGATAAGAGGGTCTCACATGCGACACATCCACTCCAATTTGCCCATGTCTTTTCAGATGTTGGATTTCTTACTCTATATTATACCGAAGAAATGTAGCTTCATCAACTGCAGTTCCGCTGATTTCAAGTTGCAATCAACCTTCCAAGCACACTGTTAGGGCACTTCTCAGCTGTTCTAGTTAACACACCCAATCTAGAATCTTCATTAACTGCACTCATATCAATAAACTTGACCCAATTCTACACAGTGTTTCTTTTTCTCTGATCTGGCACTCCTGAAATCTATTGTCACACATATTCCTCTGTTTTATTATTATTATTATTATTGTATGAATTAGCCTGACCTTGCGATTCTTTCACTATATAAAACAGCATTTCCTTGAGCCCTGTAGGGAATGGAGAGTGGTGAGAATGGGTCTTAAAAGACTTCAGTATACCCATGCAAGGTAACTGCTTCAGTTGGAATCTTTAAAGGATAGGCTGTGTTTTGGGTACAGGAAGATGGGCTGCTTCTGCTGGCAAGTGGAATTTTTAAAGGAGGGAGCATCACAGTACTTAAGTTCATCCAAATTGACCAAAATGTCCACCTTCCAATGCTCATATCCCATTCTTCCTTAATCAGTGCCCTCACTTTTACATAAGAAATTTAGGACAGTAATAAATTCAATGTGTGCTGTAATTCTGCAAACTACAAGATCAAATATCGCAATGAATTTTTAGGTACCTTGGTTATATAGCTATGGTATGAGATAATATTTTAGTGCAATTATAGAAACATCTGGTTTCCTGACATTACCTTGAGGGAGAATTTAAAGGACTGAACTTGTCATTTTCTTTCTCTAACCTTTTCAGAACAGTCATATGTATTCAGCCCACCCTACCAAC
>PVKP010002358.1:76755-125273 GCA_004027715.1 Plecturocebus donacophilus
TATGGAGGCAGCAAACTACCATGGCAGGTGTGTACCTATGCAACAATCCTGCAAGATCTGCACGTGTACTCCAGAACTTAAAGTATAATAATAATGATAATAAAAGAATTACAGGAGTTCATCAAGAAACCATAAAGAAATTCAAAAAACAAGCCACAACTGTGAGAAGATATTTGTCACACAAACTGACAAAGGTTTAGTGTTCAGAATATATAAAGAACTTTTATGAATCAATAAGAAATCAGGACAAAGATATGATGAGGCATTTAACGTAAAACACTCATACACACAAGACAATTATAATAAAGATACTTATTCAGAATAGCTATTAGAGGAATAGAAATCAAAACCATGTACCCTTTGGTGCCATCAAAATCACACACAGAATTTCCTGAGTCTGACACTATCAAGTATCAGCAAGGCAATGAATTTTTATACACCATAGATGACAGCATAAATTGGTACAAGTACTTGGAAAATAATGTGGTTTTCTGACAAAGCATAAAATGCAAATACTCCACCAGCCAGCGATTCCACTTCTGGAGAAACTCTTGTACAAGTACGATTATAACGGAAATATTTATAATAGCAAATATTTGGGAGGAACAGCTAGCAACAGAAGAAGGTATAAATACAGTGTAGCAATGTCATATAAGTGCAAATAGATTAACCAGAGCTCCTTCTATTAACATAGATGATCATTACAATATACTTTGGAGTGAAAAAGATTGCAAAGTGTGATTTAATTTATAAGATGTGCATAGATATGAAAATCCAACAATACATACTTTAAAAATAAATACCCATAGCGCTCATGATGAGTCTCGAGCACTGTGGAGTATTTGCCTGATCTGGGCACTTGCACCCAAGTGAACTTACATAAACCTCCACTGTGTTGGTAACAACACCTACAGCATAAATGCTATTATCCCTATTTTTGCAAATGAGAGACATTAATCATTCACCCAAGAGTGTGCAGCAGGTGGTAGTGGGAACTAAAATCCAGATGGTCTGGGCTCAAGGTCACGGTTTTTCCCACTCGACCACAGCCAACACGTATGGCCCACCTGACAGCCCACATCGCACTCACCTCTCCTCTTCTGACAGGTAACATCTCTATGTCTCACTGACTTTCATGCTGTCTTTTACTCTCAGCTCCTCATGCTGCCTCTTGTCTCCAAGCCCAGATCTTAAGGGGGTCTTTGAGGGTGGGAATGTGTTTTAAGTAATTGCTATATTTATTGTGATGTCTAGTACTGGCTTAGACACCAAAGAAGTTCTTATCAATCAGTTAATCAGTTCATTGAGGATGAGTTAGAATGGTGGCTCATAGAAAATCCCCCTGGACTAGAAAAGATTGGGCAGGACATTAAACTTCAGAATGAAGGTGGTCAGGGGCTGGGGGTGAGCATATGTGGTGAAGGCAGCTGAGAAGCTTACATGGGAGAGCATAAAGATCCCTTTGATTATTTAATAAAAGCTATGAACCATCTTCCCCAGAGCACACCCATCTGCAAACACACAGACACAAAATTTTGTACACACATGAACCTTGGGATAAGGATCTTGGGCTATAGCACTGGCCTGGAATTAGAGTCAAAGTGCCCTGTGATGTCAGTGTGCTTTAGGGACCAGCCCCATCCTAATGAGAGTGTCTTACCAGTGGCATTCAGGGAGAGTTCTACCTGAAACTCGCCTCTGACCATCCTGGATCTCCTTAGTCTCTGGTTATCTCTCTTTCTCTTTGCACTAGCTTTTCAAATTCACCTTTATCTCTAATCAGGCTTTCATGTATTCTCCCCACCTCACCAACTTTGGCCAACTCTTCTCACTATGGTTTCCTGCTCACAGCTTCTTGGACTTGGCGCTCTAAACTCTGGCACTCACTGGTGGACGCTTGGCCAGGCTCAGCCTGGGGTTCCAGATTCTCAGCTTACTTCCTTGACTTGAGTCTAGTCCTGCTCTCATGAGACCTCCATGGCTGTCCCGACATCAGCACTTTCTCTGTCTCTGATTATCTAAGTAATCTCTTTTATCACCCCGAGGCTCAGTTGCCTTGCCCAAGAATGAGGAAAATGACAATTATCTATCTTGCAGCATTATTGAGAACACTAAATGTGAGTGCTGTATGTGTGTGTGTGTGTGTGTGTGTGTGTGTGTGTGAAAGTGTGGGGCTCTGACAAAAAAAAGAGTGTGACACATTTGCTGATTGAATGTGCTATTTTCTGTTTGCAGCTTATGCTGAATCAAAGTGCCATAAAATTATTGTTACCATCATCATTAATAAGAAAAGTGGCTGTGGAATGCCTTAATACTTTTTAGCATAAGGCAATGGATGCAGCTTTATTAATAGAGGAAACGCCAGCACTGAGCACACCTTTCCTGGGAGTGATGGAGGTGTCAAAGAGAAAGACTAAGGCCCATGATGCATGGCTAGTTCACCTACAGGTGGCCTTAAGCTGCTCCACACTGCATTTCGCAGGTGTGAGGATTCCAAAGCCTAGAACCCCAGGGGCTGGCAGTGCCCAGAGAGGTCTGCCTTTGAGCCCTCTTACTCTATCTGATCTTAACAAACACAGGGGCTGTGCACTGCTCCTGGGTGGCCTATTTTCAGGGTAACTGCCATGCTGCTTTTTTGGGTGTCTTGTATGAAAGATATGGGGATGAAGGTCAAAAATGGGGGGGTGTGGCAGCTCATGACTGTAACTCCAGCATTTTGGGAAGATGAAGGAGGAGGATTGCTTGAGGCCAGGAGTTCACTAGCCTGGGCAACATAGGGAGGCCTGTCTTTACAAAAGAAAAAAATAAATAAAAATTAGCTGGGCATGGTGGCTCATTCCTGTAATCCCAGCTACTCAGGAGGTTGAGGTGAGAGGGCATCTGAGCCCAGGAGTTTATGCCACTGCACTCCAGTCTGGGCACCCGAATGAGATCCTGTCATTAAAAAGCATTTTTTGAAATGGGAAGCCTTTTCTTACCTCTCTACCCCAGGCTTTCCCACAGATACTCTAGCAGCTTCTAATTTAGTACCTTATCCATAGCTCTGGGCCTGGCCTGACTCCACCCTGCCATTGCTGGTCTAATCAGAGGCCTTCCCCCTGTTTCTCCAAAGGTCTTCCCGCCTCCTGATCCTGATCATTTGTTCCACAGCCAACCCCTTCTTTGCTGGCTAATCCCTTCTTTTTCCTCACCCCCTGCCTGGTTACTCCATACATTACTCTCTATGCTCTAATCATTTAGGTTATTTTTAGTAACAATTTAATTGTAGCTATCACTGATCACTAATATTAGCCATCCTTTATAGAGCAAATGCTATCTGCTAAGTCATCTGCTGAGCATCTTAGATGCATTATCTAAACCTTACAACATTCCTAAGAGTTGGATTAATTATCTTTCTTTTATAGATGCATGGTCTATTAATGCACCATCTGAAGTAAACTGCAGCACCTGCACACCATGCCCAGTCGGCTGACTTCAAAGTCTTTACTTCTTACAAGGGTTTCTTTATGTGAGAGAGATGTGCCCTCTTTTAAGGGAACAACATTTTGCATGGATCACCTTAAATAGTTTTAAGACATCTAAAGACATAAAACTAGATATCCATTTATTATACTTAGCCCCTTAAATAGTTATGGCACCTGAATCTGTCAGGATAGGCCATAATAACAAAAGTCCCCAAATCTTAGTGGCTGCAAACATTTGTTTCTCGGAATAGCAGGGAGCTCGTCTGACCCAGCAGCCACCAATACTTCTCCAGTCAAGTCCTGGCAAAACACAAAGAGCACACCTAAACTGAAGACTTTGAGGAGCAGTTTACCTATTATTTATCAGTACTATCCACAAGGCAAAGATGGGGGAAAGCAGTAAGTTATAGTTTAGTTGGCTAGAAATGCCTACCCATGCTTACCCTGCAGGGACAAGGTGGGGAAGCAGTTACCAGCAGCTGGAGAGTGATTGACAGAGGGGTGCGGCCACCCCATACTGACCTGGTCAAGTCCCTGGAGCCAAGAGACTTACTCCCACTCCTTTGACTACATTCTCCTCCCGCCCTGCAGTCTCCTGCCAGAACGTCCCATTAGCTAAATTCAACTGGAAGTTAGAATGTAAGGGAGATCATGGACCCAGTTTCTGCAGACCTGCTTCCAGAGAAGAAACAGAGGAGTTGGGGCACACGTGGAGGAGCCCGCAGGTAGAGACTTAGTGCAATCTCAAACGTTGCTAGAGGCAAAGGCAGCACTGGAGGGAGTCACACTGCAGCTAAATTCTCTGGTACGTCACTTCGCACTCACAACTCACTGGCTGAAACTAATCATGTGTCCTGCTCAACAGAAGGGGTCCCCAAAGTGTCATTTTCCCACAGGTCCAGAAAAGAATGGGCTGTCTTGTGGCAGCCACAAAACTAAAACAAATTTACAGATTAAATACAAAGAAAA
Organism: Plecturocebus donacophilus; assembly: GCA_004027715.1. NCBI lineage: Eukaryota > Metazoa > Chordata > Mammalia > Primates > Pitheciidae > Plecturocebus > Plecturocebus donacophilus. Next base: position 81,189 of record PVKP010002358.1, read on the forward strand.
TGACAGAATCCAAACAATTCAAATTAACAAAATTAACTCAACATTGCAGTCGGTATTGCTTTGCTGAAACTGAGTCAGTCACCCGGGACATGAGCACATCCAACAGGTCCTCTGAGTTTAGCCTACCTCTTCATCCACATGCCATGCGACCATTCCATCCTCCCACGAACACACCAACGTCCATGAGGTCATTTGGTTTTCACTTGGCAGGAGGGTGCCATTGACATTGCAATTTCCCCTCTGTTCTTTTCTATCTGTACCGCGTCGATTACTGTAGTGCTAATTGTTAGACATGACCACCACGCCAAGGTGAATGGGGACAATGACATCACTGGTTGGTTATAAGGTAGTTAACTATATGGTCCTGAAAAATGCTTATATTCAATTTTTTGGATTGCCATTGAATCGAAAACAAAGTGAAGCAATTTCATGGAGAAGCCAGAGATCCCTTAGAAACAGCTTCTACTTGTGCTTTCTGTTTCCACCTTCTCACCCCAGCACAGGGAAGGCAGAGGTGGTAACAATCTAGTCCACCTGGAAGGTGTATCTCTTGCTCCTCCCACCCTCACTCTTCTGCTTCCTCACCTTCTCCTCTTTGTAGTGCGTCAGTGCCTTCTTTAACTCAGGAGCCCTGACTTTTCTGTATCCCAAGCTGCTTCCTGACTCAGGCTAATCCAGAAGGCTCTGTCTCCATATTTGCCCATCAGCCCTGATGCCTGGGATACTCTCCTTCATCCTTTCCAGCTCCAATTATTTTAAGTAAGCCCTGAGTCACACATCTGAACATGTTTCTGCCATATAACGACAAGCTGAGGTTTCTCAACAACATTTGCTTACTCACTACAGCTCTCCGCTGATATCACCTTCTCACATCTACATGACCAGAAAAGTTCAGGTCTCCAAGCCCTCTATAGTACACACCTAACTTAGGGGTCTCTGGGTAGGCTTCAAGTGATCTCTTCATATTCTAAAATTGTATGCAACATTTTACATATAGGTATTCAGGTACATCTTCTTTTTTTTTTTGGAGGAGAGGATGTCCAGAATTTTGTCAGATTCTCAAAAAGGTCTGAGGCCTAATGAATACTGATGTCTTCCGTTTTACACTGTTCATTTAAAACTTTATGATACTTATTTCCATTTTACAGAAAAAATTCTCTATACTTCTGTTAAAACAAAATAATGTATGTAAGATCCTCTATTTATACATGTAAATATATATATGTAGTAGAATGCAGACACTATGCCAAACACTATCTATTGTCTATCTATAGCTGGGTGTCCCTTGTCCTTCCTGGAATAGCCTGGTTTTGAATGAGTTTTCATTCTCCAGTGCATCAGATACTTTGGCTTCCTTCTTCTTCCAGTGGTTAATCGTGATTTAGCTAAGCTATGTGAGTGTTCTTTTATTTCACAATACATTACCACAAACTTAGTAGCTTAAAATAACACGTGTGATGTCACAATTTCTGTCGGTCACGAGCCTAGCCGTGGCTTAGCTGAGCCCTCTTCTATGGATTTCACACAGCTGGACTCAAGAGTCAGCCTGGCCGTGTTCTCATCTGGGAGCCTGACTGAAGAAGAATCTGCTTCCAAGCTTACTCAGGTTGTTGGAAGAATTTATTTTTTGGGGAGTGTAGAATATAGGGTTTTTGTTCCTTGTTGGCTGTTGGCTTGGGACTGCCCAATTAAAGAAAACCTTTCCACCTGGCTTAATTCATCAAGCCAGCAAGCAGAAATCCTAGGGAGACAGAGCCTTATATAAAGTGACGTAATCACAAATGTGACATTCTATCACCTCTAGCATCTAACAAAACATACTCAAGGATGTGACTCACACATTTTTGCCATCTTCCATTGATTCAGACAAGTCTCATATCTCACTCACACTCAAGATGGAAGGGATTATACAAGCATGGGACCCACATAGCACCAATGAGAACTGAGAGGATATTTTACATTCCTTCCATCCACAGGGCAGGTCCAGAGGATCCAGGATGTTATTCCGAAACCACAGAAGATTCTGAAACCACTAAATAGAAGGAGCCTGGATCTCTGAATGTCTTCATGGAGCAGAGCATTCTCCACATTCCAGTCTGCTTGAACCAGAATATGACACGAGCAAAAAATAAATCTTAATTGTATTTGACCATTGGAATTTTGGTGATATTTGTTATGGCTGTAAGTCCATGTCGATTAATACAAAGGGATTCTGTAAAAGCTTTTCTCTCTATTGAACAAAGTTGCCCAATGAGTGAGAGATATTTTCTATAATTGATTTAAGATGGTCATATTTGCATATTCCATAGAACAGCTACAGCACCTTGCAATCATATGGGGTACAACAGAAAGAGGAAATATTTCCTGCTGTTGAATTAACCAAACTGGAGTTCTTCTTATATAATATAGTAAAATGTCCTCAATCTTTCAGCCACATTAAGTTCTATAATCTATTATTTCTGGTTAAAAGCATACCATGTGACACACAGTCCAAACCCAATTCTTAATAACCTGTATCCACCGTACATTACCACATCCTGAATCATCTAATACTTAACCACCTAGTTTCTATGATCCACTTATATCAAACATATTCATGTTTGGAAAACTGAGCCAGCATCTACTGCCTTATCAGCTGAGGCATAACAATTTACTTCCTCTATACTCTATAATACTGCAAGTCTGCTTGGAAAGATAACACATTAAGGGGTTATCAGACCCTAACACCTTGGTATAGATGAGTTTAGCAGACCCTCTATTTAACCATTTTTGAATCCTTGGCCAGTTCTCTACATTTCATGAAGAGTTAGCATAACCAGTCCAGGAGATATTATCTTCAGGATGTGGTCTGTTGTAGAAAAGAAGATAGTTCTCAGGATCTCTTTATAGGGAAAAGACATGTGGATTGCTCCAAACATCTTCTTTCAGAAGAAAACACACATACTACAGAAAGGCTAAAGAAAATAAAAGCACTCCTTCATTAACATATGTACAATCTATTTGGTTGGAATTATGGGCAAATCCTTTTCAGACAGTTGAGTCCAAAGAGGACTGGGAGACTGCCTGACCTGATAGGGTGCTTGACAAGGTCAGATTCCAGGGCCTGGTGAAATTGACAAGCTAAGGCAGAGGTGGCTGGTTGGCTGTTAAAACTGAATGGGGCCAGCCCTCATGGACAGCGAATTGAGAGGCTGCTGACACTGGGGGTCCCTTCAGAGCACATACAGAGGGAGGGCTGTCCTTCTTTTACACAACCTGAATCACTGGAGAAGGGCCCACTGGTGTCATTCCCCACATTGAATGCACCTCTACTCCTAGTAGAGGGGAAGGGGGAAAAAGAGATAGGAAGAGAGACAGACAGACAAAGAGAGAGAGTGGGGGACAGAGAAAGAGAGGGAGGGAGAGAGTCAGAGAGAGAAAGAGAGCTCTGTCTCCCTCCCTTCCTTCTTCCTTCCCTTCTCTTTCTTCTTTTTCCCTTCCTCTTATCTCTCTGTGGATCTCTTTAAAGTACTCCTAGAAGAATCTGCAGCTAAAACAAGCCTGCATCTGAATTTTACTCCTGGCTCTGCAACTGATAAGCTATGTAATCAAGTCCCTTCCTTGTTTCTTTCTTTTCCACACACACACACTCTCTCTCTCATCAAGTGCTTTTTGGGTTCTTATTCTGACAACCCAGGCATTGTGCTAGTTACAGAAGATAATTTGAAAAGAAAATAGCTCCTTCCTATAAAATGATGGTAGATGGGGTGATCTCACAGGTATATACTGACGACTAGTTTCATCTTGCTAGTTCTGCCCATGCACCTCCGTCCTTCAAATCGGTATCCTCACCTGCCTTCCCAAAGCCCTCTTGCTATTCCTCCTCCCTCTGAAGATCCCTTTTTGGCCTAATATCAAAAGGCATATCACAGCTCTTTCCCTCCCCAACGCCGCTCATCTTCTCCCCAGCATCAACACCAGGCTGCCCTGAATACTGCACTTCCACTCCTTCCACCAGCATGTAGGTACTCATCTCTTAACGTGACAGGAGCAGAAGTCTAAATAACTGCTCCATAAGCCCCTAGAATTTGAGCATCCAAAATAACATTTGCATTCTCATTAGGGTCTTAAATTGTCTGGTGGCTTTCTTTTTAAACATTACTAAGTAATTTATTTATTTTTAAAAAATTCAAACATATAGATATGTTTATGTAGGACTAGATAAAGATTTATACGCTTACAGAATTATGTAAATGTGATTACATTATACATAGCTTTTTATATTCTTTCTTTCTTTTCTTTTTTTTTCTTTTCTTAGTACCTTCTTCCTCTATCCAACTTCCTCCATACTAGTAATCCTCAGCCACCAATCCTACACAAAACCATGGAACCCATGTTAACCTTTTGTGTATCCTTCCATATTTTTCTGTTTGTCTAGATTCACACCAGTGTGTAAGCATATATGTGAAAGGATGGTTTTGGAGTACTGTTGTTAGTGGCAAAGACACTGGGAACAAAGTGAGCATCCATTTATAGATTGGATGAATTCTGGTACAACACATCTTAATTAGGCTAGGCTGCATGTTGATACGGAATAAACAACTCCAAAATCTCAGTGACTTAAAACAATAAAAATGGATTGCTTGATCATACTATATGTCCAAGTCAAACCAGTAAAGGACTCTGTTCCTCAAAGTCATTCAGGGATCCAGGCGGATGAAACAACCATCATCCTAATTATTTCCAGTTGCTATGCACAGGGAAATGAGTTCTGGAGGGCCTCAAACCCGAGTATTAAATGCTTCAATGCAGAAGTCATAATTCCTTGGCTATGACTAGTCACATGGCCCCCATTCAGCCAAAGGTTAGCCAGGAAACGCAATTCTACCACGTGCCCAAAAGGGAAGAAAATAAAAAGTATTGGTGAATAGCACCAACAACCACCACACACCCTGCACTGTATCATGTACCTATTCATAAAGAGGAAAGAATAATAGCATGCCAAACAACTTAGAGGGATTCTACCAGGAATTGTTGAGTGAGAAAATACAGAAACAGATAAATGCAGGTAAGTGAGTAAAAGAGAATTGCATTTTGAAACAATGGCTCAAAAATCTCTACATATGGATTACAAGTGTTTATATGAAAAAAAAATATATATACACACACACATGTATATATATGTATATATAACTGGGTAAGCATATATATATATATATATTCTTACACATTCTTACATCACAATTACCCTGTGGCCCTTGTTAAATGTTAAGACTCCTGGGCCCCAACCCCAACCTAGTGAATCCAGTCTGGCCTGTGAATTAGTGAGAGAGCCAGGCTGAGTCCTTTATACCCAAGGCTGACTCCTTTATTCCACCGCTCTCACCATAGAGTCCCACTCATTCCTGACGACTTCCTCCCTAAAGAAAAAGTACTGATTTATTGATTTATCCATCCTTTTATCTACCAAATGTTTATGGAGCCCCAACTATCTGCAAGGACATTGCTCGATGCTAGGGGTGCAGTTGGGGACAAAGCAAACCTGGTCCTGTTTTGATCTTATAGTCTAGGGTGGGAAAAACATTTAGAAACTGGACACCACGGGTGGATTGCCTGAGGTCAGGAGTTCGTAACCTGTCTGGCCAACACGGTGAAAACCCATCTCTATTAAAAATACAAAAAGATTAGCTGGACATGGTGGTGCATACCTGTAATTCCAGCTACTCAGAAGGCTGAGGCAGGGGAATTGCTTGAACCAGGGAAGGTGGAGGGTGCAGTGAACCGAGATCGCACCACTGCACTCTAGCCTGGGCAACAGAGTAAGACTCTATCTCAAAAAAAAAAAAAGGACACCACATTAATTCACATGTATATACAAATTGTGATAAAGACTAGGTAGGAAAAGAGTAAAGAGTGTCATAATAGAGGGATGACATTTAAATTGGAGGGATAATGATGGTGACTCTGAGGGAGTAAAGGCTAAGTGGAAAACTGCTAGGGTGGAGACCCTAAAGGCAAGGGACACAGAGCTGAGTGTAGACAATTCCAGGCAAGGGGGCTACCTGTGGGGAGGGCCACAGTAGGGAATAACAGCAGGCCAGTGTGCCTGGAAGACAGTGACCTTGGGGACAGTGGTGAGACACAGCACCAGACCATGCAGGGCCCTGTAGAACACAATGAGGAATCTGGGCTTTAAGTGCAGTGGGGACTGTCATGGTTAGAAGTAAGCAGGTGAGAAGGAGGTGATATATGTTGTCTTTTTACAGCCATTTTAATGAGTAACAACTTACGTACAATAAAATGCACTCATTTTAAATGCTCACTTCAATGAGTACATAATACAAATATATTTTCAGATATATATATACATGTATATACTCACACAAAAGTATGTATCTTTATATCCACCACTACAATCAAGATATAAAACACTGGAGCTGGGTACAGTGGCTCATACCTATAATTCTAACACTTTGGGAGGTTGAGGTGGGAGGATTGCTTGATCCCAAGAGTTTGAGACTAGCCTGAGCAATACAGTGAGACCCTGTCTCTATAAAAACTAAAAATAAAAGTGTAGGATATTTTTATTATCTCAAAATGTTTCCTCATGCCTCTACACACTTAGTCTCCATGCCTGGCTCTAGACAATCCTGATTTGTTTGCTGTGACTTTATTTTTAAAGTTCCAGGGTACATATACAGGATGTACAGTTTGTTACATAGGTAAACATGTGCCGCAGTGGTCTGCTGCACTTAACCAACACACTACCTAGGTATTAAGCCCAGCATTCATTGGCTAGTTTCTTCTAATGCTCTCCCTCCCTCTACTCCACCTCGCAACAGCCCTCACTGTGTGTTGTTCCCCTCCCCATGTCCACGTGTTCTCATTGCTCAGCTCCCACTTATAAGTGAGAACATGTGGTATTTGATTTTCTGTTCCTGCATTTGGTTTGCTGAGGATAATGGCTTCCAACTCCATTCATGTCCCTGCATAGAATATGATCTCATTCCTTTTCATGTCTGCATAGTATTCCACATGTATGTGTATCACAGAGTGGGAGAAAAGTTTTGCAATCAGACAAAAGTCTAATATCCAGTATCTACATGGAAGTTAAACAAATTTACAAGAAAGCAAACAACCCCATGAAAAAGTGGACAAAGGACATGAACAGACACTTCTCAAAAGAAGACATTCATGTGGCCAATGAACATGAAAAAAAGCTCAACACCACTGATCATTAGAGAAATGCGAATTAAAACCACAATGAGATACCATCTCATGCCAGTCATAATGGTCATTATTAAAAAGTCAAAAGCCAATAGATGCTAGTGAGGCTACAGAGAAATAAGAGCACTTTTGCACTATTGATGGGAATGTAAATTAGTTCAACCATCGTGGAAGACACTATGGCAATTCCTCAAACATACAGAACCAGAAATAACATTTGATGCAGCAATTCCATTATTGAGTATATATCCAAATAAATATAAACCATTCTATTACAAAGATACATGCACACATATGTTCATTGCAGCACTATTTACAATTGCTGTGACTATTGATCAGTCTTTTCTAGAGATTGATATGAACAAAATTGTATGATGTGTACTATTTTATGCCTGGCTTATTTCACGCAGCAGAATGTGGTGTGAGTAATCCATATTGTTGAATGAGCTCATCTTTTTAAATTGCTGACTAGTATGACATTATAAACCTATGTTTGTAATTTAAAAAGATGATTCTTGACATGGCTGAATTTAAGTCAAGCTGTGAAGCTCCAGGTTACAGCTTGTTTATTCATTCACCTATTGATTGACAGGTGTTTGAAGCTATTATGACAAAGCAGTTTGGAGTTACTGAGTACTTTGTACTTCCTGTGTAAGGCTTTGAGGACATACGTTTTTCTTTTACTTTACGAAATATTTAAGTGCTCAGTTGGCATCTCATATAATAAATATGTGTTTAACTTTATTAGAAACTATCGAACTCTTTTTGAAAGTAGCTGGACCACTTTATATTCACACCAGCATCATATGTGGGATTACTGCTCCAGATACTAAATAATACTAAGGACTATCAGTCTTTTTCATTTTAACTATTCCACTGAGTATGTAATAATATTCATAGTAGTTTTGATTTACACTTCTTCTGATGAACTAATAATGTTGACCATCTTTTTGAGGTCTTGTTGGACATTCCTGTACCCTCTTTAGGGAAGTGTCTGTGAAATCTTGTGCCAATTTTTTTTTTATTAACTTGTCTTATTATTAAGCAGTGAGAGTTCTTAATATATTTTGGATATAAGTTCTTTCTCAGATATATGTATTATAAATATTTTCTTCTGATCTGTGGCTTGTCCTGTCTTAATGGTAGTTTTCAAAGAGCAGAAGTTCTAAATTTTGATAAAGTTCAATTTATCACTGTTTTTTTGTTAATGGTTTATGCTTTTTGTGTCCTAAAAAATATCTGCCTAACTCAAGATTGTGAGTAGGTTTTCTCCTACAGCTTTTTCTAAAAGTCTATAGTTGGCTTTTATATTTAGGTCTAAATCCATTTCAAGTTAAATTTTTAGTATGGTATGAAGTAAAGATAAAGACTCATGGTTCCTTTTTTTCTTTTCTTTTCTGTATGGACTTCTAGTTGTTCCAGCACAGTTTGTTGAAAAGATTTTCCTTTCATTCATCAAATTGTCTTGCCTCCTCTGTTGAGAATAAATTAGACACACATGTATGGGTCTATTTCTTGACTCTCTATTCTGCCTCATTGATATATAAGTCCACCCTATGCCAGTGCTATGCAGTCTTGAGTAAAATAGCTCTTCAGTAGGTCTTACAGTCAGGGAGGGTGGATTTTCCAACCCAGTTCTTTTTCAAAATCATTTGGGCTATTTTAGATGTTTTGCATTTCTATACACATTTTAGTACCAGCTTGTCAAATTCTATTTTTAAAAAAAGTCTGCTTGAATTTTGATTGTGACTGTGTGGAATCTATAGATGAATTTGAGAGAATTTATATCCTAGCCATATTGATCTTTCAATCTTGGAATGATATGTAGTTTCTCTGGATGGTTTTAAAGAGGTTGCCCTTCTGTCCATCCTTATGGCCCATGGTACATCAAACAACTGGAATGGCTTATGTCTTGGAGGTTCAGAGGAGTTCATGGTTATTGATTCTGCAGTACTCCTGGGCACATCGCACACAAAAGGTTCCTCCTCTTCCAGGCTGGAAAGTGGAGCTTACTCATCCAGACCATTTTGCTTCTTACTCTAAAGACCAGCCTTACCTTTAAGTGAAAGTGAAATCATGAGTCTCAGACCTGGGCAGCAGTCTTGGAAGAACAAATTTAGATAAGGCCCAATGACAGGATCTTCCAGAGTGTACCACAGGTGCAGTGTGCATAATAGCAGAAAAACTGGGGCTGGCCTGTCAGTCAGGAAACTGTGTGTACATCCCAGCTCTGCACTTCCAGGCACAGAGGTCTTCAACAACCCTGAGCCTGTTTCCTTATCTTTCCAAAGGAAATAAATGTCTTAACTGGGTGTGGTGGTGTGCACCTATAATCCCAGCTACCAGGGAGGCTTAGGTGGGAGAACCACTTGAACCCGGGAGGTGGAGGTTGCATTGAGCCGAGATCATGCCACTACACTCCAGCCTAAGCGACAGAGTGAGACCTGTCTCAAAAAATAAATAAATAAAATAAAAAGGAAATAAATGTCTCCACCTTTGCCACTGTGGGGAATAAATAAGCTGGCAGAGTTAAGGAGGAAGCTGAGGCTAGGGGAAAATTAGGTGCAGAAAGCAATGGTGGGAACAGGAGACAGACCCTCTCCCTCTGGCCAGAAACATCAAGGACAGCTGTTGACAGCCTTAACTAGAACCACATAGAAAGGAATGGTGAGGCTATGACAGCTGCCCCTATCCCCACCTCCCTCCCGAGCCCCCTGTCTCCATGTACTTCCTCTGCAATTTTCTTCTGCCCACCTGCTCTGGAGAAGCCCCATCCTGGGCCTCACTGGGGGCAATGCTGCACAGAGTGTGGACAGACAGGGACAATGCCCATGGCCAACTCAGATTTCACCCAGTTCTTCCCAGCCACCAGCATCCTCTTTCACCAGCCTCCCTCCTCAGTGCCCAGGGACTCAGCATGACACAGCTGGACACTGACAAGCCGATCATGGAACATCATGAGCTTTTCCTTATCACGTTCTCAGCAAGGCTTATGCGTGCATGTGCCTTTTACACAAAGAAAGGAGAGTTGCTTCTCTTTGTCTTCAAACTTGTCTGACTTTGTGCAGCCTCGGAACTGTGGGATGTAGTGTTAGGTGCTGGGTGCGAGGCCTCTCTCTCAGGCTGTGATGGAGAGGCTAGGTTTCCACCTGGTTGAGATGGGGCATTTCCCAGAAGCCTGGCATCAGAGTAACTCATGATTCTTGCATGCGGGTGAGACTCAGCCTTTTGTCTGGGAAGGGCTGGCCGAGTTAGACCTAGGTAATTTGGGGTGGCAGCCAGACTGGATGTACTCGCCTTACTTTAAGGATTTTTCTGTTCCATACAAGGGGCCCACCTAGGACTCCCTCCCCTCTATGACTCCTCCAGATCGGGATTCCATTGACCAGATATTTATTTTCACAACCCTTTGTAGAAATGAAACCAAGTAGATTGGGGCCATACAGGAAAGCCATCTGATGAAGGAGGGAGGGGGTTGGAGGGGAATCAGTAACTCATCCAGGTCTCCTCCCCAGAACCATGACAATGGCCCTAACTGGACTTGCCTGAAGACCCCTTGGGGAGAAAAAAAGCAAGCAAGTTCCTGATATCATCCCACAGGAGTTCTCTTCTCTGTCCCTAACTCCTTCTCTTTCCTCTCTCTTCCTTGGGCCTCTTCTGAAGCAAGCTTCAAGTCCCTGGGAAGGCTGAGGGGCTCCTGGGTGAGGTTTGGTATCTGGCTCCCTCAGGCTGGGTGGAGGAGCAGCCTCCATCTCCCTCCCCTCATCTTCCTCTTAGTGCTGCCTTTTCTTTTTCCTCTTTGGCCCCCTTTTCCCAATCAAGGAACTCTCTGATCTAAACAACAACCACCCTTAAAGAAGACACAGCAATTCCATACATGACATTTCCCAGGAGCATGTCCATGTCAGAAGAGGAGGCCAGGGTCTCCTTGGTTTAAACCAGATGCACGATGCCCCCCTGAAGAGATGCTGGTATCCATAGGCAGACATTCCTCCCCAGAGTCCCCTCAGGTGAGTCTGGGGTGGCTTTTCTCTGGGACATGTCCGGTGTTGCTAGCTCTGCAGGACACACAGCTCATGGGGTCAAGAAGGGCAGCACAACACGTGCCACTGTGTACCCAGATCAGCCCTTGCCCTGTCCACTCTACATGGGGTTCCCCCATGGACCAGGCCTCCCTCCTGTAGTGAAGCAGGCCCATCCCTTATATGGAGGGACACTGAGACCAGTGCCCTCTCTCCTGAGGCCAGGAGACTGAGAAGTCGGGTTCTACAGTTGTCTGCCCCTCCTCCCAGAGCCTGTTCAAAGTGCTTAACTAACAAATCTTGGGTATCAGGAAGTTGTTTACTTGGCTTCCTCAGGAACTGTTCTCTAAGGAGCTCAAAACACTGCTAATAGATTTTTTTGTTTTTTCCATCCATCAAACAGCCTCCCCTCCTTCCAATTGCTTCATCCTGAACCCTTAGGGATCTGACTCTCATTTGAAGAACTCAGGAGAGACCTTCTAGCTTCTCTAAGCATCCCTACCCAACAGCTACTATGCCCCACCCCCACAAAGTTCTTAGCTCCATTTTAATGAAAGAATGATGAAGAAGGAGCAGTATCTGAGATCCAGGCTTGCAAGGGGAATCGGGTCCTCTCTGCTCTTAGAAACGCTGCTCAGCGGCCCACACTATTTGCATTGCTTTTACTTTGGCCACCCCTCCCACCTACCTGCTGAGAAGTAATCACAGCACCCGGGAACCCGCAGCAATCAAGAACAGAACTCACCTGCTGGTCTCTGGCTCCTCTTGGATCACAATCGGCACTTGGGGACCATAGGTGCTATAAATTAGGTGGCTTCCCTTGTACCACTGTCTCAGCCACTGCTGGACTCTGCTGCCTGCCTGCCTGCCCCTAGCCCCTCTAAGCCACATGTCTGCTGTCCTTGCAAGACCCTCTGGGCCTGCAGTGACTTGGCTAGACTCCTAACTCCTGGTTTATCTCCTCTTGGGTCTATCTGCTCCCACTGAGGCCTCCAAATTAGGAATCCTCCCTCCACACCGCACTTCGGGGGAACTTAAGGGTGTACTCATAATCAGGGGCACCACCTGGTAGAGACAGGAGGTGAACAGAGCACATTAGCCCAGGATACCAATCTTCATGGCACAGAGATAAACATTACGATAATCATTATTACTGGTGACGTTTATTGGTGCATGCATTGTGTCAGGGAATTTGTATTCATCATTGCATACCATCCTCTAACGCACCCTCTCATGTAAATGCTACTATGAAGTGGTCATGCAATCCCAACACACAGTATTATTTCCTCATGGACTGTAATGTACTACCTATAAATGACTCATTATGTATTCACCTGTGTTTTCAGACACAGAGTCACCCTGCATTATTATGTCAATTTCACAGATGAAGAGACTAAGACTTCTAGACGTCACTGTAATCAGAGAGCTCAGATTCCAATTCAGGTCTAACTCCAGAAGCTGTGCCCTCAAGCTTGTGCTATTTGAATCTACCACGTGGGTGCCAGCCCCGATGACCTCCCTACTCCAGAAGGCAGTCCCACTATGCATGCAGAGAGGCTCACACAACCCTGTCCAAAACGTAACTCAGGGACAGACTTCCATAGGGTGTGGGAGTTTTAGTACTAGAGGATCTCGGAGTTTAAAAGAAACTTATCCAGAGCTGCATGCAATGGTTCTGAACTGTTTCTGAGATACTTAAGAATAATGAATGCTATATGCACACATACACTGTGGCCTACACTTTGGGGATTTTTGGACTCCATCCCCCTTGGATGGCACACCCCTCCCCCTTGCTACTTTTCTCCATGCATGTACACATCCTGGGTCTGGCTTCTTCAAGCCATTCAGGTTAGATTAGGGCAAGCTAATGAATCCTATCTGGCCCAAATGCCTTCTTGTGCAAAAATGGAATCAGGTCAGAGAAGGAAAGTTCTTTGCCCAATCTCACACAGTTGGTGGGGATGGCAGAGCAGGCCTAGAGCCAGGGGGGATCACTTAGGCCAGGAAGTGTCATAGGTGCCTAAGATCAGTGCCTGGCCTACCCAGGGAGGGCAGCTGCCCCTAGGGGCCCTAAGTCAGGCACATCAAGGGAGGAGTGAAGTCTCAGTGTACGGCCACTAAGCTCTCTCAGGGTCTTCTCCCTGTCTCCCCTGCAGCCTCCTCTCCTGCCAGCCCATTCTCACCAGCTTTGAGGGCCTCAAGTTGGAGCTCCTGGTCTAGGAGAGAGCTGGAGAAGAGGTCAGGGAGGCTTTCCGGGGAAGAGTGAGACAGACTTGCAGGACAGACACTGAGCCCTGCAGTCCTGGGAGCCCACTTTTTCTATGTAAAGATCACCCTGGCTTCCCAGAGCTGAGGCTGTTCATCTGGAAACCATATCATTCTAATCTGGGAAGACTCCCCTAACTCAGCGACAAGGGGCCCATTCCAGCTTGAACCTCAAACCTCTGTGGTAGCACTCATTCCTCTGGCTACTCAGTGGTTTCCTCGAAGCCCTTACATCTTCAGCACTGGCTCAACGATCTGTGCAAAGTGGGTGCTCAGCAGACACTTCCACATCCTGCATGGACTCTGAATGCAGATCAGGAAGGCTTTGGGTATGGCTGAGCACACATCACCCATCCGACCACCCCACTCCCTGCTCCTCCCTCCTCCTGTCTGTGTCTGCTAGAAGGTGGTAGCCACTCCAGCTGAGGGGGTGACAGACTCATTATTGTGGCGCCAAGAGTTGCCAATGTCAGCCATAAATATTAACAGCCCTTGTTATGAGCCCCCCTCGGAGAGGCTGCTTCAGTCCAAGTTTACACAGTAAACAGTGCAGTTCATTTATTTGATCAAGGGAGTGCTCTTCAGAGGAGCTAATAGCTCTGCCCCCCACCCTCTGCTTCTCTGTTAGCTCAGCGGGCACAGCTCTGAAGGCAAGGGAGGCTCCACTGCTGTAGGAGGCCAGCGCCTGCTCTGTATCGACCAGAGGCCAAGTCCTTGGGGAGAGCAGGCCGGGAGGCACAGGGCTGGGGCCAGAAGGCCTCCTGTCCTGGGAGCCGTAGGGCAGCCCTCCTGGGAAGCAGCAGCCTCCACATCTCCTCTGGGGCAGCCAATTATAAGCACTTATCTGCTCTGCTCTTGGTGGCTGAATCCAATTTCTAAAGTATGAGTTGACATGGACACTGGGGCCTCTCTCTGGTTTAACGGCAACTAATCGAGAGAGAGGAGTTAAACACCAACGACGATGTTGCAGCTTCTTGCTTTACTTTTTTCTAAGGCTGGCCTGAGAGACTCTTCTACTCCATGTCACCCAAGGATACCAAGAGAGCGCCCCTCACTGTGAAGGGTGCACCAGCACAGGGGCAGACTCAGTTGTGCCAGGAGCCCAGCGAGGGCTTGGCTAGAAGGTACAGTGGCAGGGCTGTTTCCAGTTTTGCCCAGCCTGATACTCGGGCAGAGCTGGTTGTGGACAAAAGGGGATTTGGGTGCGCAGCTGCGGGCAATCGCAGTATCTGAGTTTGGAAAATTGAAGGAAGTTGCGATGTGCAATGCCGGCCACGAGATGGGCGAGAGGAAAAAGGCGGGGTGAGATGGGGTGGGCAGCCCCACAGGGGCCTGGCTAGGGGAAGAGAGACACGAAAGCAGCCAAAACCACCCCACTACCCACAAGGGTAGGTTCTGCCTGCTCTTTTTATGTGTGACAGAGTCTTACTCTGCATTCAGGCTGAAGTGCAGTGGCGTGATCTCAGCTCACTGCAACCTCCCCCTCCCTGGTTTCAGCAATTCTTCTGCTTCAGCCTCCCAAGTAGCTGAGATTGCAGGGTAGTGGCCTGGCTAACTTTTGTATTTTTAGTAGAGAGAGAGTTTTATCATGTTGAACAGGCTGGTCTCGAACTCCTGACCTGAAGTGATCTGCCCACCTTGGCCTCCCAAAGTGCTCAGATTACAGGCAGGAGCCACTATGCCCAGCCTGTCTGCTCCTTTTGACTCCAGTGTGATTGTTTTCCTGCTGCTTTCTTCTCCCAGTCCTTTTTTCCCCCAGCCTTCCCAACAGGTGCTGCTGTGAGTGTGTGTAGTCAGGGGAGAGTCTGGAATGAGTCTGGTTGTTACTTTCCTGTTCAGCATATGGGGGCGTGCTCTGGGCACCCACTGACAAATCATTCATGGCTTTCTCCTACCATGCTGCCTCTGCCTCAGCCACCTTGCCTGGCACCACAGCTTCTCACTGATGTTGGCAGCTCCTACTTGGAACTTGGCTGACTTGGCTGGGGCCTGGTCACCATGCCTGGGTCCTATTCGTGTAGCTAGAATCCTGCTCTCAAATAACTTCTTTGCCCCCAAAACATACCCCCATCAACCTGCTATCTAGTGTCACCAGCTCACCCATCTTCCTCCCAGTATCACTTGGATCTTGACAGCTACCTGGACTACTTCTGAATTCAACAGGGGCCCCAAATGGCATGCCCCAGCCTGCCTGGCACCTGCTCAGGAGACCAGGGCAGGTTTCCCCAGGGTTGGTTCTAATTTTTCCTCATCCTCCATCTCCTGCCTGGCCTGCCTCACACCACCCAAGCTGGTCTCATCTGCTGCACTATTCTCCCTTGCCTTTTCAGAGACAAGGAAGGGCCCTATTGGACAGGCCCTTGTGTGGAGCCTGGCTCTGGCTGCAAAATGCAAACCTGTGATGATCAGGGAGCTCATGGCACTGTACAGCAGGGGGCAGTTCCATGGGGTGCAAGGAGGAGAAGCGGGCCAGACAGCCCTGAGGTCAAACTGTCTCCTTTTGCCGGTTCTTTCACCCTGCCAAGCCTCATAAAATGGGCTTCATAATAGCATGTAGCTCACCTTCACTCAGCACATATTTGAGGATCTGTTATGAGCCAGGTCCTATTCCAGCTACCAGGGATACGATGTGAAACACACTCAGGGCGCTGCCTCACTGAGCTTGTTAAGTAGTAGTGTTGGCCTGAGGATTACATGAAATTATGTGCTGCATTACTTCAGTGAACATCGCCACTTTATATTTGCGGGGCTCATGTTCCCATTTTTCTGAGTGTCATCACCCCCAATTCCTCTTGTGTATACATACATCCACCTCCAATCTCATTATTATAGTTCGCAAAGTTGCCCACCCAACACCCCATTCCCTTGGTTGCAGACTGGGGCGGGGACCCACATACTTGACTCATCCCAGTCTTTGGCTGTGAGGCTGGTCCAGGATAAAGCACATGGTCCATGTCCAGCCTCTTGGAGTTCTTCCCCAAGATCTTCATTTGGAAGCTGGGCTGACAACTTGACCCCTTATCCCTTTGTTCACCACTCCTAAAACCAGGGCCTCCAGAACTGTTGGTAGCTCCAGCTCCCCCTGCAAAGGAACCTGCGAGAATGAGCCCCAGCCTGGACTCAGGTGTGAGGACAGATGCAGAGCCAGAAGGTTGCAATCCCTCCTACCTTTTCAAGCTTTGGTTGAAGGATCAACATTTGTCCTTGTTATTTCTGAGCTATTTTGCTCAGTATTTCACTTATTACAACAAGATGTCTGATGAATACAAGTGGTTTCACACAGCAAGCATTCAAAATGTTCCTCTCCTCTAGGAAGGGTGAATGTGCTAGGGACAAAGTGGGATGGAAAAATATGAAAGATTTGGAAAGGGGGAGCTCTTGGAAGTTTCTGAGTAGCTGGACTTGCATAGCCTGCATTCTTTACTGTGGCTAGTCTTTAGTTAAATTACACTGAAGCACCAGGACCTCATCAACTTGCTCATTTTTATGTATCTGTAGGCATTAACTCATCTATCTATCTATCTATCTATCTATCTATCTATCTATCTATCTATCTATCTATCTATCTGTCTATCTAATGTTTTTTTTGAGTGTGTCACCAATTCCAGCTGAACTGAGAGGGAAGGGATTTTGCAATTCTTCAAGACTGCTCAAGAGAGTGAGAGCTGGGCACCAGTGTGCCTCTGTGAACTTGGTAGTAGTTACAGCCATGGGCCACCTGTAGGAGAGGAAAGGGAAGTTTCTGGGGCGTACAAAGAACTTAAAGGGGATAGAAACTGGACAGCTGAAAAAAATTGTATGTTCCCTCCTACAAGTCACTTTTCTCCTTTTTTGGTTCCTCCTTTGTTTTTCCCTAATCTCACTTGAGTCCTTTTCTTCTCCGCCCACCACCTCCTAGGAGGACATGCAGGGGAACACATCAGGCTTTAGTCACCATCATTCTGAACAAACACCTGTTCTTATGAGTTAATGTTTCTCCACTTTTGCCTGCAGAAACCATTTCCGTTGCAGGGAATTCTAACACCGGCTTTCAGCCCTGGGGTGGCCAGTAAATCAGTCAGAGTGGCTCAGCATGTCAAAAAACAAGCAGAAGACAGGCAGAAAATTATAGATACTCACTCAGAAGACTCCTGCTCCCATCTCTCTGGGTCTGCAGCCAAACCCATGGAAGGAAAAGCTAAGGCCCCAGGGCAGAACTGTAGCCTTCCTCCCATTCCCATTCCTGAATGATGAGTGAACACCATACTATTTCAATGGCCTGGGTCTTGTTACTCAAGACTAGAATTGATAGTAATGAGAGAAGAATCAGGCTACAGCTCACAGGGACATGCTGATAGAACATACATCCAAGAGGAAGCAATGTGACTCATACTTCCATGGACTCTATGGTGGGGGAGGGGAAAGGAAAATATGTCACTGAATGTGAAGTCACAGCCTCTCTGAGTTTCAATTCTTTGTCTGAAAAAAAAGACGACAATAGTATCTACTTCAAGGGATTAGAATTCAATAAAAACAACCCATGTGAAAACACTCCACACAGTGCAGGTACAGAGAATAAATTGAAACTGGTTATGTCCTATTGACTCATTACAGATACACACACATAGGCTCATGTGGATATACAACTTCGAGGTGTGACCTGGATTCAGTTCAGATCTTCTCCAATCTCTGGTTTTAGTTGCTGGAGAAACAGACAGCATGAGCTGCTCCTCAGATGATGATCTGATTCACCCCTCCCCAAGCATCAGTGGTCAGAGAAAAGCTCAGGCTTGTTCACAGTACCCCAGGGCTCAAAGGAGTGGACCCCACACAGTCTGAAGTTTTCAGCATAGGTGCTGGAACAACATAAAGTCTTCTGTCCACTCTGAGTTGACTGGAAAGTCCAAACATGGCATCTTATCTTGTTATTGAGCATTTTATTTAAGGTAAAATGTTCCTGATACAGGAGAACAGAAAGAACTATGAAGAACAACTTAATTAAAAATGCAGTTGTGCTACACACAAAGCAGCAAGGGAGATGAGGATAGAAGGCAAGGTGATATAATCATTTGCAACACATGGGATTTGAAGCCAAATCTGAGCTCAAACTCTACAATGCCACCAGAATCCAACTGACCATGCATATGCTTCAGTGTACTCATCTGCTTCAGTGTACTCATCTGCGAAATGAGAATGTCAATAACCCCTGCTTTGTCTATTTTATAAGGTTGAGGTGAGGATCAACTGAGATAGCGTCATTAAAATCACTTTGCAAAATATTATATAGCTAATGGTTATGACAGTTATTATTAATGTGAAATATGGCCAAAAGAGTTGGAAATCTCAAAGAGCCTACCTATTACCATAGTCAAACCATTTTCTCTTGAATATCTCAGATATAAAAGGTTAGGTACATAATGACAGATATCTTGCACACAGGAACCCATTTTCATGAGAGGAGGATACTTTGAAGGATTCTTTCTTTTCCACCTGTATTCTCCAAATAAAGATAGGAAGGAAGGCAAGGCTGTCTTCCTGGTTTCTGGAGTGGAGGATGCTGGGCTGGAGTGGTGCCTACAACTTTGATCCTGGTGGGAGTCAGCAGCCTCTGGTGAGGCTTGTATATTTCACCCAAAGTGACAGGGACCTTGTTAACCATTCTTGCATTGAGGAGCTTGATGGATTGAACTCCTGGGGAGAATGTGGCGGCCGTGATCTGCCATAAAGATGATGAATAACATTTTTTTCTAAAATGATTACTGAAAACTTTACAGCTAGCCAAAGCTGGCTTTCTCACAGCCCCTGGAGGAGAGCTTTTATAAAGTGTCATTTAATTAATAAGGAGGTTATTGATTGCTGTCGTGCATGGAGTACTGCACAAGGGCCAGGTGAGAAAAAAGGGTGGAGGACCACAGGCACAGAGGGGAAGGCAGGGGCGGCACAGGGCCTGGAATGCAGCCTGGATAAAAACCAGGCCCCTCAAAACACTATAGAATGCCAGTTAGGGTCAAAGTAGTCACTGTCTACCAGAGATGGTTAGATGTGAAAGAGATATTCTTATTTAAAGTCTGATTTAGAAAATTCACTGTCATTTTGAGTTAAAAAGAGAGGCAGTGTGCTGTAATGGGAGGTTTTCCTGGCTTAAAGTTAACGGACAAGACCCTTCTAGTAACCTCTGCTCCAGGCTTAAGAGAGTTGCTTAAATTCTTGGGTTTCAGCATCCTCATTTCCAAAATGATAGAACCGGACTAAATTATCTCCAGGATTCCAACTCAAATATGATGGGTTCTCAAAAAGTTCATGAAAAATGTGTATTATGAAAACACTCTGCATGGATTTAAAAAACTTTTTTGCACCCAAATAAACTCATGCTAACTTGTTTTAACATGTCTGAACAGGATCCAGTTTGAGACATCAAGGAGAAAATATCAATTTGAAAAGAACCGCTATCAGAGCAACATGAATTATGCTAGAATTGAAGCAAGAACAAACATCAAATTTATGGCGAAGCTTGGGTAAAAGAGTGGCATAATAACTGATGCTTTATGAAAAGTTTCCAGGGTCAAAGCCCAAAAGAAATCAGCAGTTTACAAATGGATAACTCATTTTAAGAAGAGATGAAAGGATGTTGAAGATGAAGCCCACAGCAGGTGACCATCCACATCAATTTGCGAGAAACAAAGTTCATCTTATTTATTCATGCCCTAATTAAGGAAGACCAGTGATTAACAGTACAAACAATAGTCATCACTACAGACATCTCAGTTGGTCCAGCTTACACAATTATGACTGAAAAATTAAGGTTGAGCAAGTTTTCCACTACATTAGTGCCAAGGTCATTGTGCACTCAGTTTCCAACAAGAGCAGAACTTTCCATGGAAATTTTAAACAAGTGGGATTAAGACCCTGAAGCATTTCTTCAAAGAACCGTGACAGGGGACAAAACATGGCTGTACTAGTACCATCCTGAAGACAAAGCACAATCAAAGCAATAGCTATCAAGAGGTGGAATGGTCCAGTCAAACCAAAAGTGGACCAGTTTCTTGGGATACTCAAGCACTTTGCTCACTGATTTTGTGGAGGGCCAAAGAATGATAACATCTGCTTAGAAAGAGAGTGCTTTGACAAAGTTAGCCAAAGCTTTCACAGAAAACCCCATGGGAAGCTCCACCAGAGAGTCCTTCTCACGATAAAAATGCTTCTACTGATTCTTGCCATCAAATAAAGGCAAGTCTGTGAGAACTTTGATGGGAAAATCATTAGTCATCTTCCTTATGGTCCTGATTTGGCTCTTTCTGACTTCATTCTGTTTTCTAAACTTAGGAGAAGTCTGTAAAGCATACTGGATTTCCTTAATAATGTAAAATAATTACATTATTAATAATAGTTACATTGTTAATAATAGTTAATAATGGAAAAAAGTCTGCATTAACATGTTTAAATTCCCTGGAGCCTCAGTTCTCTAGGAATGGGCTAAATAGCTGACATCATCACTTACAAAAGTGTCTTGAACTTGATAGAGATTGTGTTGAAAAATATATTTTTAATTTTATCTTTTAATACCATTTTCCACAAACTTTTTAAAGTTCCCTCATATTCTATTTTATTCTGAGTTGTTCACAAGGGAATGAGATAAGGCAAAAAAAAAAATTCCCATTTGTCTACGGTTTTCTCTGTCTGAGTTCCTCAAAGAGAGAACATAGATAAACACTGGCATGAGTTCAACTATAACAATTATAGAGAAAAGAATAGAGTTAAACTAAAAATAAGCATCAGGGGGATATACTGACATTCGCAAACCTTAGGTTGTATGTTCTAAAGTTTGGGGACCCATCTTTTTATTGAGCTGGTGAACATCACCTGTTATGGAGATCCAATTTGGGGCTTCCTGATTCTGGTAACATTAAACATTCCCTGACCGAGGACACTAGGTTATGCTAGAGAGTTCTTGTCCTGGTTAGTAAGGCATTGCACAGAATGACTTCAGGGGCTTCAAGTTGAAAGATGAAACAACTTAGCATTTAAGATAAAGAGGACTGGGTTTGAATCTTGGCTTTGCAACTTATTAGCTGTACAATTTTGAGCAAGTTGGTGTCTCTGAGCTTAATAATACTAATGCATATCTGCATGGATTGCCATAAGGATTTAAAAGAATTATGTATGTAAAAGTACAGTGTCTAGAAGATAGTAGGTCCACTAAAATACTGCTTTTCCTTCTCCTTCCCTTCTTTCTTGTTATTTTTAAAACTGTAGAAAACAGGTTATCCACCTGGTGAACGATGCCAAGGCAGCAGAGAGCAGTACACTGAAGGATAACCTCATGCTACTTAAAAGCCCTCAATCAGCAGCATTAATGACTAAAATAAACTTACTGGGTTTTAACAGCAATTAATGCATAATTTACATTTGACAGCAGATTCAGAAGACTTAAAGCGATCAACACTTTTCAAGAAAAAAACAACTTGATGGTTTGGTGGACCACAAGCTCAGCATAAGTCAACAGTGATGAGGCTGCACAAAACAGTTACTGTAACTTTCACCAGTGAGTAGCAATTTATAGATCAAGGGGATGTAAGCATATCATTGATTTCTGGTAGATTGTAGCCAATTCTGGAAGTCATTCACATTTGGTAAAATTGAAGTTTCCTAAGACGGTAACATCACAGAGAGAGTTCAGCACATCACAGGTGTTGAGAAATAGTTATTGGATCAAAAAATATTGAGAATAGAGTATTATAATAGCCATGCCCTTTGCTGGTTAATATCCAGCCTTTGTGCAAAAAAGAGAAAAGCCCCTCTCCACAGAGTGGGGGAAGCCCACATGAAGCTTCCCACTCACACTACTCTGTATGTCCATATTCCCTTGTTCAGTGCACAACTTACACAATTGTATGTGGCAACCCTGGTGACAGCAAGCCTTGAATTCTTGATGAGCTGCCTTGTGGAAGATGGTGTAGAATTTTTCTGTGCATACATGTAGACAAAACCTGGGCGACTACTGGGAAGGAGTTATAGAGAGATGGTGTTAGGTTTAAGAGAGAATTCCCTAAAGATTTTAGGCTACTGACTGTTTAACTCTATTGGAGACCTGAAGAAATCTAAAGAAAGAGTATGTCGATCTGAAGAAAATTAGTCACAAAGAAAGCAGATCCCCCAAATTCAGCAGTGGCACTGCCAGTCCCATAAATGGGACAGAAAATTCTATGGCAAGGCCATTCTAATGTGGAAATGGGTGCCAGGAGCTGAGGTCAATAGATTCTCTGTATTCTGGGGGAACTGGCCTGATTAAGCTTAACATGAGACAGTGATCAGATTGTGGTCGCCTGAGCCACCGAATGGGGCATCCTGCTGATAAACTTCTCTGCTCTGGTTCTAAGCTCTCAAGACATTTTTATTTTGACTTGACATGCAGTTTTACTAACAGGTGCAGTTTCTGGAACAATTATATTTCTGGCTGTAAACTAATACAATTTCAGCTCATTGAAATTTGGTGTCCCCTGAAACTTGACTGTTCATGCTACTGTAAGTCAATCATTTGGGATTCTGGTTATAGATGTCAGCTTATTGGATGCAATTGCTTTTCAAATGAGATTGAAGGCTATGGCATATTAGAAAGAATCCTCCTTCCACGGCTCACACCTGACTCACTCACGCTGAGATGGGAATCAGGCCACACGTATTGGCTCAGGAGGGCAGGGATAAGAACAGCGCTGTGCACACTGGGCAAAGGGACTGCATCTGAAAGGCCTTGTCTTCCAAAGCTGGCTGCTTTTTTCTTCTTTGCAATCTTCTGCCGTTACCCTGAGAACCCCTAGCAAGTCAGTAATGGGATCCTTTACTGACTACAGTTAAGACATCTGTTAAGTTATCCTGTGTTGACTTAAATACTCGTTTGTTACCTCCTTTCTATTTCTTCACAAGGGGTTTCAGTTCTACTCTCAAACACATGTCCAGGCACTTTATCCTTCAATCAGTGATTAGGTCACACTGGAGATAGAGAAAGTGTCCAATCCTGTAGGCCTCCTGACTTCCAGGTAGAAGGTAGCTGTTCCCTTCTATTCTCCAAAACACAACTGAGTCTACACAGCAGCCCCAAGAAGATTCCACTTCAGCCTATTGGGGAAAAGCTGCAAGGACTCTGCCAATAGGTGAATCTCAGTGGTAAATGCTAGGGACTTATGGATTTCCTAGATTAACCTGCTTCCAGTTTGATCACTGTGTTTACTTTCCAGCAGCCTATTAGCAGCAAGGGTAGGCAAAGAGTGCAATTGCAAAGATGAGTCAGAGTCAGAAAGAGCAGCACGTGGTCCTGAACTAGAAAGGAGGTCTCATTACCTCCTGTGGCTTCAAGATTGAGCAGAAGGACCCAGCCAGTTGGTACTTACAAAAGATTTATTCATGACAAAACATCACCGCCTATGCTGTGAAGATGTTAAACCTTTACAAGGAAGAAAATATTTGCCATCTGAGCTGAAGTAGAAAAATATCCTCTCCACGTTGCTGGCAGGGAATGATCATAGTTCTGGACTTTGCTGATAAAAACCAAGGCAGTTTCAGTGATGTGTCAGTCCTTGACTCTGGAGAGTCACAAGTGTCCCTTAGGCTGTGGAATGCTGGCCCTAGGCTCCAAAACAAGTTGTGGCTACGGAACTGGTGAAGGAGGTGCCAGGAAGAGATCTCTCATGTGTGTCCACCAAAGCAGGTAAAATTCTGGTGCATGTCACTCGGCATCATCGCAGCTCCTCTTGCAGTAAGATTCCAAAGAGTGTCCTGGCAAGAGAACAATGCCTGTCTAGGTGGGGACCAATGGGCCACCCTCAGGAGCCGGTAGAGAAAGACATTTGGAGCAAGGCACTTTTCAGAGTCTTTCCTATTTGCTTGATCACAGCTTGAAGAGGAGGTGGACATAATGAGACCACTAGCTGTGAAGGAGAGTTCCAGGAGCTCAGAAGCCTCTTCACATCAGCGCATTTCTGTGAATTCTGGATTTGAAATGTTTCTTAAATAGTTGATTGTCAGGAGAGGAAGGAAATTCCATGGATGACGGAAGTTGAAAACAAAGCATGAAGGTATGTGTTCCCCAGTGTTGGCCTTTCCTCCTGCAGATCCCTGCTGTCCCAGAGCATCTGTTTTATTTTTTATTTATTTATTTTGAGACAGCGTCTCACTGTGTTGCCCAGGCTGGAGTGCAGTGGTGTGATCTCACCTCACTGTAACCTCTGCCTCCCGGGCTCAAGCGATTCTCCCGCCTCAACCTTCCAGCAGCTGGGATTACATGCATGCGCCACAACACCTGACTAATTTTTGTATTTTCAGTAGAGACGGGGTTTCACCATGTTGGCCAGGCTGGTCTCAAACTCCCGACCTCTGGTGGTCTGCCCACTTCAGCCTCCCAAGGTGCCAGTATTACAGGTGTGAGCCACCATGCCCAACCTCAGAGCATCTATTTTAATAGGCACTGGAGCACCAGGGGGCAGGAGATGAAGCCTAGGGCCTGGGCATGGTGGGATGTTCAATAGGCAGCCCCTCCCTCATGAAGCCAGGACCCTTGGAAGGACACCCAATCAGCAGGGGTATCAGGTATCTATTGCCACAGCACTACTGTGTGGGAAACAACCACATCTCCTCAGTGAACTACAAGACTAATTGCTTCTTACTCACACATCTAGTCAGGCAACCAGGAAGTTCTGCTGATCGTGGCTGGGCTCACCTACACCTGTGCAGGTCATCTTGCCATCCACTCAGACACTAATGGTTGGAATGATGGGATGACTCGACTCAGCTCCATGTTTCTTTCAGCCTCTGCCTGAAACCAGGGGCAGGTCCCTCTCAGGGCAGTGGCAGAAAGCAAGAACAGCAAGTGGAGATGCCCTTGCACTTCTACAAGTCTCTATACCATACTGAGAGACATTCTATTGATTAAAAAAGTCACACACCTGGGAGGAACATCAGAGGCAGAGGTAAATGTAAAGTTCCATGGCATAGGGTATGTGTATGGGAAGATGTGATGGGTTGACGAGCACCCCTCAAAATTCACATCCACCTGCAACCTCAGAATGCAATCTTATTTGGAAGCAGGATCTTTGCAGATATAATTAGTAAAGGATTGCAAGATGAAATTATTTCAGATTTGGAGGGGAGGGAAGCTAACTCCAATGACTGGTGTCCTTATAATAAGAGAAGAAGATTCAGAGAGACCTACAGGGATGAAGATCCTGTAAAGATGAGGCAGAGATACAAGTGATGCAGTCACAAACCTAGGGATGCTGAGAGCCACCAGAAGCTAGGAGAGGCAAGGAAGGGCTCTCCCCTGAGCCTTTGGATAGAGCATAGCTCTCCCAATGCCTCCATTCAGACTTCCAGCCTCCGGAACTGTAAGAAAATATATTTCTGTTGTTTTCACACACTGGCTTTGTGATAATTTGTTGCCACAATTCCAGGAAAACTAATTCAGTAAGGATGAAGAACTGGGGCCCTGAATACAATCAATTGGCCACAGAGGGTAAACTTCAAAAATATAAATTTGCTAAGCAGAAACAATGGCGGGGACCAGGGGCTTTCCTGGCCTAGTATTTGGCTAGAACAAAAAATAAAATTTCCCCAGAGAATTTTTAACTACCAACTTGCCTTCCTGTGAGTGAAGGGCTGAAATTCATGCAACCTCCATACACTATAACACCCTCTACCCCAACCAAAGAAACCACACAAAATCCAAACTCAAAGTTTAATTAAGTGGCTACAAATTAGAAGCACCCCAGATGCCTCCCAGAAGCAAAGGCAAATTCTCTCTAGAGGAATGTATGTTAGACACAGGCCATGAAGAATGCCTATATGTAAGTTCTATAGAACATACTTCTCCAACAGAAAAACACTCATTTGGCAAGACAACAAGCAAGAATCAGCAGAAACATTCAAACTGCAGAGTCAGACCAGTGAAGAACATAGTTATAAGAAACAGAAATGTACAATTTAAATTGTGTTATGAACTAAATGTTTCCCCCAAAATTTGTATCTTGAAGTCAGATCCTTATTTCTTCAGAATATGACTGTATTTGGAGTCATATTAAAATATGACTGTATTTGTTTTTTTTTGTCCTTGTTTTCTGAGACACAGTTTCACTCTTGTTGCCCAGACTGGAGTGCAATGGTGCAATCTCGGCTTACTGCAACCTCCACCTCCCAGGTTCAAGTGATTCTCCTGCCTCGGCCTCCTGAGTAGCCGGGATTACAGATGCCTGCCACCACGCCCAGCTAATTTTTGTATTTTTAGTAAAGATGGGGTTTCACCATGTTGGCCAGCCTGGTCTCAAACTCCTGACCTCAGGTGATCCAGCTTCCTTGGCCTCCCAAAGTGCTAGGATTACAGGGGTGAGCTACAGCACCTGGCCAAAATGTGACTGTATTTGGAGTAATCTTTAAAAACATGATCAATGTAAAACGGGGCCATTACAGTGGGCTCTAATTCAATCTGACTGGTGCTATAAGAAGAGGGAATGTCAGGTCACACAGAACCCGGGTGATGCCTGTGTACCAAAGAAAGACTGTATGAGGACAGGGAGAGCAGATGATCATCTGCAAGCTCAGGAGAGAGAAATCAGGAGAAATCAACCGTGCCACCTCCTTGATCTTGAACTTCCAGCCTCCAGAACTCTGAGAAAATAAGTCTCTAATATTTAAGTCCACAGTCTGTTGTATTTTGTTATGGCAGCCCTGGGAAACCAGTAATAACATGTTTAAATAAATAAAAGTGGGGTTTGCAGGTATGACTTATTAAGCAAGGTATTATTAAAATCAACCCCCCAATTTTACTAAAACCACCAAAAAATTCTGGAAATTAAAACCATCCTAATTAGAAATAAAATAAATAGCAGATTCCACCTAATCAAATAGTTGGAGCTAGATCTAAAGAATGCCAGAATATAGCACAGAAAGATAGAGAGATATAAAAGAGAAAAGACTTCGTGACATGAAGGTAGAATGAGGAAGTCTAACATGCATATGGTGAGAGTCACAGGGAACAGATAAGAAAGAATGAGGGATCTATAATTAATCATTCTTGGTTGAGAGGGTGGCCCATCTCTCCTGGAGGTTGCTGGAGCAGGCATGACACACGTGGCGATATTTTATATAGACCTGCCTTGTGACAAAAAAAGGACAGTAATGGAAGCAGAGGAAAAATATAACTAAAGATACAGATGCATGAGAAAGCAGGTTATCTCTCAAGTGTGAGGAGTTGTGATAGTACTGCAGGGTGTGTGGACATGTGGTCCCTCTGCAGCCATCTGGGGACCAGGGATTTGGAGGCAGGCAGTGGCAAGTGGTCAGATGGAAGCGCTTTTCCTACTGCCCATGCGTCTCAGGCTATGTCCTGTAGGTGATGGGAAGTCAATGGACATCTCTAAGCAAGGAAGTGACATGATCAGCTTTGCATTTAGGAAGACAAAGCACCTAGAAGAAACTCAGTAAGTGCTTGTGGTTTGATCAATGTAGGCTGCTGATACTGATCCCTTTGTTCTTGGAAGGCTGTGACTAGGATGAGGATAAGGCCTTCTAGATCCATCTTCTTCTGCAGAGAATGGATTCCTGAGGGAGTCTCTGCCTTTGAGCCCACTGCGGTTCAGGTTGGCGAATTAAAAGCGATGACCTTGGGTGCTCTGGGGCTGTAAGGCACCTTTGTAAGACATCACTCAATTCTTCCCAAGCTTTCCTTCCATGAGAGAAGCTTGGACTAGGGAAGCTCTGTTTCCTCCACCTAATGCCAGGCTCTTCCTGACTTGACTTTAGGACCACACGGTCCAATTCGAAGCCAGGCCCAAAATGGCTCTCAGAAACCCTCCCTTATTCTCATTCTTCCAGGCAATTCTGGGCTCTTCCGGTTTGGTATTTCCCTCTCCTATTAGTTGGCCTTTTGTTGGTGAAGTGGAGTTGGTAGGTGGACAGAACTAATATTTACTGAGTATCTGCATCTTGCCAGAGCTGTCAGAAATCTCTGACGTGCATCATCCCAACTGCTCACCTGGCAGCCTCAGATTGTTCACATTATTATTCTCATTTTATGAAAAAGGTTGAGCCATGTGCCTACATTCCCGGCTGTAAGAAAGAGTGAGTCTGGGATTCCAACCCAAGTGAGCCAGTCTCGATCACTCCCCACTGCTCCAGCTACCCTTCCGTGCTGAGCTCCTCAGCAGCACCTGAAAAGCCAGCTACAACTGGCAAAATTGCACACTGTGGGCAAGTCTCGTTCTCCGCAAGCTGCCTTCTTTCATCCTTCTGTCTGTGGCTACTGCCTCCAGAGGCTCAGATTCCCCTTTAAACAGGGGGTCCATATCATGTTCTTTCCCACATATAGACACATCTGTGTTGGATGCATCTTAGCTTTTATTTTTTAATCACTAGCATTTATAATTTACTTCTATAACTGATCTTGGTTTCTTATTAAATGCCACATTGCTACTGTGAGTGACCTGGTCTCTGATACAAGCAAACAGTCCCGTGAGTGAGATCAGAGCACTGTTGTGTCCTGCCTGGTTAAGCACACATGTGGCCTCGACTGATTCCAAATTCAGCCCCAGATGTTCATTCCCTGGAGAGCAGTTTTCTGTAACTGGTCTTGCACAGAGGCTGCATTATTAGACTCTGATATTTTTCCAAGTGAATAATTTGGACATCTTCTACGTGTAATGTCTGGCTGAAATTATCCCCGGATATAGATTCCAAAACAGAGAGTCTTCCTCTAAAAATGAGCTGACAACAGGTGCCCACTTCTGTTGTGTCGTGTCTGAGGAAAGCATTTATGTGAAAACCATAAACCTTTGGAATCTGAGCCTCTGGAAGCAGTAGCCATCAATTTAAACGTGACCCCAATCCCTTGTCATTCTTATTTAACCAGACTCATGTTTAAGAACACTTGGCAGGAGAAACAAAAGAAGAAAAAAAAAGGAGGAAGGGAGGGGACAAACATATAGTTAACAGAAGAAATAAATTCTAGTGTTCGACAGTACAGTAGGGTGATGATAGTTAATAATAATTTATTTAATATTTCAAAATAAGAAGAGAGTATTTGAAATGTTACCAACACAAAGAAATAACAAATGTTTGAGGTGATGAGTATCCCAGTTACCCTGATGTGATTCTTACAGATTGCATGCATATATTGAAATATCGTATGTACCTCATAATGGCATACAACTATTATGCATTAGTAAAAAATAATGCAATTTTAAAAACATCAATTCAAAAAATGAAAAGAACGAAGAATGGAAAGAAGGAGGGAAAGTGGGGAGAGGGGTAGAAAGAGGAACTTGGTTCAAGTTATCAGATCATCCCAAGCTTTGCCTGAGAAAATACGTAATTCACCTCTTCTCTAGCCTCAGCACCACACAGAGCAAGGAGTGGGAGCATCATAAATATTTTTTTTGATTGGTAGGTAGGCACTGACAAGGGAAGATGAGTTCATGTGGGGTTCAGCCTAGGGCTGGAAGGGGCCCTAGAAGAATCTGGCTCCCAAGGGGTTGATGCCTTCCTCAGGGGTAAGTTTGGAAATCTGAGGAGGCACTATCATTTATCACAATGATGAGGGGAGATTACTGATATTTGTGGTAGATGGAAAGCTAGAAACCCTGTAATGTGTTTGGAAGGCTTCCCAAGGTGAAATTGTTCTGCACCCCACATGATATCTGAATGTTCTATAGGTGAAAAACTCACTTATAATTACCCAGGCCCAGAACTTAACTTCTTTGCATGACATAAAGCTACATTATGTTTTAAAATATGGTTTTAATATAGACTGTATTTTCCAGAAATGCAACTTCCTTGTAAATCAAGGAAAGACTGTGTTGTTCAGAAGTTTATCAAGCACTGTTTACCATTTAGGAAAAGCATGTCATTGATGGCATTGTGGTCTGTGCTATTTGAATCGATACAACCCATCTAGAACAGTTCACATTTTCTTCTCTTTTACTGTGACCTGAGAAATAGTGACAACCTTTAAGTTCTACCATATGGTACTTTCTAGTATAAATATGCTGATCATGTATATATTGAAAACCTTATGTTATTATAAATTACTTTTTCCTTATTCTTTATGTCACTCTTAGTATATTATACTTACTTTGTAAAATATAAGTATATACAGATTGTTTTATTTTTGAATTTCAGTTTAGAATAATTATGGGGAATTGCAAAATATTTGCTATGATAAGGTGGAAAGCCACTGATCAATACTCACATATAAATCAATCATAATTTGAAGTCTGAAAAGGTAAAAAGACTTATTCAAGGTCAAGCAGTGAAAAAGCTAGAACAGAGAGGGCTAGAAACCAGCCCCCTCATGGCTGATCGAGTGGACTTGTCACAGTGTCTCACCTCTCAGTGACCGAGAACACCTTTCCCACAGATAGAACCCTCCTATGCCACACTTCTGAGTCATGTTTGCAAAGGCAGATACAGGACTGGGTGAGACCTCTTCACCTTATTCTGCCTCATAACTTCTCTGATATGGTTTGACTGTGTTTCCACTCAAATCTCATCTTTAACTGTAGTCCCCATAATCCCACATCATGGGAGGTACCAGGTGGCGATAATTGAATCTTGGGAGCAGTTTTCCACGTCCTGTTCTCGTGATAGTGAGTGAGTTCTCATAATATCTGATGGTTTTATAAGGGGCTTTCTCCTTCCCTGGGCACTCATACTCTTTTGCCATCCTGTGAAGATGTGCTTTTTGCCATGATTGTAAGTTTCCTGAGGCCTCCCCAGCCATGTGGAACTGTGAGCCAATTAACCCTCTTTCCTTTAAAATTACTTAGTCTTGGGTATTTCTTCATAGCAGCATGAGTATAGACTAATATAGTAAATTGGTACCACAGAGAACTTCCATAAAGATATCTGAAAATGTGAAAGAGACTTTGGAATTTGGTAACAGGCAGAGGTTGGAACAGTTTGGAGGGCTCAGAAAAAGACAGGAAGATATGAGAAAGTTTGGAACTTCTAGAGACTTGTTGAATGGCTTCAACCAAAATGCTGATAGTGACATGAACAGTGAAATTCAGGCTGAGGTGGTCTTGGATGGAGATGGGCAACTTGTTGAAAACTGGAGTAAAGGTGATTCTTGCCATGCAAAGAGACTGACAGCATTTTGCATTTGCCACAGAGATCTGTGAAACTTTGAATTTGAGAGAGATGATTTAGAGTAGCTGACAGAAGAAATTTCTAAGTGGCAACATATTCAAGAGGAAGCAGAGCATAAAACTTTGGAAAATTTGCAGCCTGATGATGTGATAGAAAAGAAAACTCTATTTTCTGGGGAAAAATTCAAGTTGGCTGCAGAAATCTGTATAAGTAATGAAGAACCAAATATTAATCACCAAGACAATGGGGAAAATGTCTCCAGGGCATGTCAGAGACCTTCATGGCAGCCCTTCCCATCAGAGACCTAGGAGGTAAATATGGTTTCTTGGGTTGGGTGCAGGGCCCCTCTGCTGCATACAGCCCTGGGACTTGGTGCCTTGTGTCCCAGCCACTCCACCTATGGCTAATAGGGGCCAAGGTACAGCTTAGGCTGTTGCTTCACAGGGTGCAAACCCCAAGCTTTGATGGCTTACACATGGTATTGAGTGTGCGGGTACACAGAAGTCAAGAATTGAGGTTCAGGAACCTCCATTTAGATTTTACAGAATGTGTGGAAATGCCTGGATGTCCAGGCAGAAGTTTGCTGCAAGGGTGAAGCACTTATGGAGAACCTTGGATAGGGCAGTGTGTAAGGGAAATGTGGGGTCAGAGCCTGTACACACAGTCCCCACTGGGGTACTGCCTAGTGGAGCTGTGAGAAGAGGACCACCATCCTTCATACCCCAGAAAGGTAGATTCACTGGCAGCTTACACTGTGCACCTGGAAAAGCTGGAGACACTCAATATCATTCTGTAGAAGCAGCCAGGCGGGAGGCTGTACCCTGCAAAGCCACAAAGGCAGAAATGCCCAAGGCCCTTGAGCCCACCTCTTGCATTAGTGTGAGCTGGATGTGAGACATGGAGTCAAAGGAGATCATTTTGGAACTTGAAGGTTTAATATTTGCCCTTTTGGATTTTGGACTTGCATGGGACCTGTAACCCCTTTGCTTTGGCCAATTTCTCCCATTTGGAATGGAAACATTTACCCAATGCCTGTATCGCCATCATATCTTGGAAGCAATTAACTTGCTTTTCATTTTACAGGCTCATAGACAAAAGGGACTTGCCTCATCTCAGATGAAACTTTGGACTTGGACTTTTGAGCTAATGCTGGAATGAGTTAAGACTTTGAGGGACTGTTGGAAGGGCATGATTGTGTTTTAAATTTTGGGGACATGAGATTTGGGAGGAGCAAGGGATGGAATGATATGGTTTGGCTGTGTCCCCACCCAAATCTCATCCTGAATTATAGTTCCCATAATCCCCAAGTGTTGTGGGAAGGACCAGGTGGAGATGATTGAATCATGGGGGCAGTTTCCCCCATTCTGTTCTCATGATATGAGTTAGTTCTTATGAGATCTGTTGGTTTTATAAGGGGTTTCCCCCTTTGCTGGACATTCATTCTCTCTACCGTCACCCTGTGAAGAGGTGCCTCCCACCTTGACTGTAAATTTCCTGAGACACCACCAGCCATATGGAACTGTCATTACACAGTCTTGGGTATTTCTTCATAGCAGAGTGAAAACAGACTAATACATTTTGCTTTTTTTCTTTCCTCATCAGACCTTCTGAGACAGGTTATCATCTTCTGATATCTAAGAGACAGGTGGAAACCCAACAGAAAGGACCGGTCCTCATTCTAGACTTATTGATGATGTATTAGTTTGTTAGGGCTGCTGTAACCAATTATTCCAAACTTGGCAGCTTAAAACTGCCGAAATATATTCTGAGTTCTGGAGGCCAGAAATCAGAAATCAAGGTGTTACCAGGACCATACTCCCTCCCTCTGCCCTAGGGGGGAGCACTTCCTTGCCTTTTCCTGATTCTGGTGGCTCTGGGGATTGCTTGGCTTGTGGCTGAATCCCTCCCATCTCAGCCTCTGTCTTCACATGGCCTCTGCCTGTGTGTCTGTATCTGTTTCATCTTCACTGCTCCTATAAAGACTTGTCACTGCACTTAGAGACCACTCTAATCCAGGGTGATCTCTTATCGAGATCTTTAACTTTACGACCCTTTTAACAAGACACAATCACAATGTAGACACACAACCACCTAGATAAAGGTGTCACTAGTCAACCGCTATAGATGATGTTATCAAATAACAAGTGCCTGACCAGGTAAAGCTTCAGACTCAGAATTTAGATTCCACATTTCCTAAATCCTGAGTTGTGGATTCCCAAATCTACTCAGTCATGGAGATGTTGGGTAGAAATCACATAGAGTTGGAAAATCCGAGTTTACCCAGTTCCACTCCTCATGTTAGAAATGAGTATGCAGAAGTCCAGAGAAGAGAAGTGACTGACCCAAAGTCACTCCGAGATTGGGGTCAGAGCCAGAACCCAGACCCAGGTTTCTGGGTTTACAAACTGTGCCTTGTGTGAAGCTTGTACCTAAGACAAAGTGAATACTGTTTCCTGAACCCTCCCCACCAATAACCCTTACCATATCACAGAATAAAAGCTCCTGTCACCCTGAGATTTGGGCACTGGCCCTTGGCCATTCCCTGGGAAGTCACAGACTCAATGAGGAGCACAGAAAGGAAGCTTCTGCACGTTCCTGTGAATTTACAAGATGCAGAAAACCAAGGCAAACTCTTTCTTTTTTGGTGGGAGTGAGGGGGATAGGATCTCATGCTGTCACTCATGCTGGAGTGCAATGGTACAATCAGAGCTCACCATAGCCTCTACTTCCCTGGCTCTAAGCGATCCTCCTGCCTCAGCCTCCCACATAACTGAGACCACAAGCAGGTGCCATCACACCCAGCTAGTTAATTTTTTTTTGCAGAGACACGGGTCTCAATATGTTGCCCAAGCTGGTCTCAAACTCCTGGGCTCAATCTATCCTCCCAGCTTAGCCTTCTAAAGCTCTGGGATTACTGGTGGGAGCCACTGCACCCAGCCCGAAGCTCCTTCTTGCCCTAGGCTGCCTTTCCCTTCACAGACACTTGTTCCATATTTACATTCCAATTATGTTGCCTCTTGTTTATCTTGTTACCTAAGTATTTGGCACAAAAGTAATTATTTTTTTCCAAAAGCCACAGCAGCAACCGGCAAAGTTAAAAAAAATAAAAAAGTAGAAGATTTTGACTCCAGTGCAGAATTGTATAAATATCTCAACGGAGACATGGGAAATTATGCTCACTCTCAGCCACCACCGCCACTGTCAGACGATTCCGAGGGTGACATCTTGCCATTGTGAGGAGGAAAAAGATCATTTCTTAGCAAAGTGACTTTTGCAGATGCTCACAATGCCAAATGCTCTCTCCGCACACACTCCCCTCCCTTCCTCCAAATGATCAGTACAGTATCAATTCACATTGCGCAGCATGCAAAGCAGATAGAAGGCAACTCCCTGCCGAGTCTCCATCCAGATAATTCTCTCTCTTTCATACCAAAGCAAACAGTCGGGAGAAAAAAAGGACATTTTTCCTTGGGGAAACAAAAACGACCTTCCTACCCAGAAGAGGCATGGTGGATTTGGAGGCTGCACCTAGGCCCACACGGGCAGGCGCAGGCACATAGTTTTCCCCTCTTGATACTTACTTATGAAGCTATTTTTAATTAGATAGACTTCATTTGACTATGAGCAAAATAGCAATTGCACTGTTTTTGAAGAAGAGGGGAGAGGAAATGGAGCGTGATCTGCTGGGAATTGAGGGGGGATAAGGGTATTTCTCTTCCTCCCATGAGAGTTAGATTTAAAGGAAACTGTGTCCCTCCAATCTTTTTGATGATTGGGCATAATGTCAGCTTCCCCGCTCCCCCTATTCCACGCAATGTGTCCAGAAATTCTCACACTGCTCTTTTCTCTCCGCCATCTCTGTCTCCTTTCCTGTTCCTGTTTCTTCTTATTCACCTCCCTGTGTGTCTCTCTGCTTGTTCATTTTTTGGAGGGTCCTCTTGTTTCCTTGCTCCTTCCTATCTCTATCTCTGGGGTCCACTCCTCTGACCCACCCAGTTTCCCCCCTCCCCCATGCCCCAGTGTCCTGGTCACAGATGATTTCAAAGCTCTATTTCCCCCAGGAATTAAAAGGGTGGGCTGGTTGGGGTCCTCAGAAATAATGGGGCTGGCAGAGGCTGGAGTTATGGGTGAGAAGGGCTTGGTGGATCTGGACTGCAGGATACCCCTTCTGCAGCTCCAGGCCTGGACCACTCCACCCTCCCTTTTCTCATTAAGAGCAGAAACCCTTGAGCAGGGGTTCTCCAAACTGTCATCTGTCACTGTGATTGGGCACCAGAGTGGTGGCAGAGAGGGTGCCTGCTAGACAAGAGAACTGCTCTGTCTTTATAAGAGAGTTGAAAGAGAAAAAGAGAAAAAAAAGAGAAATCTCACATCGCATGAAATACGAGTAAGAGGATTTGCCCTTCTCAGCCCAGTTTCTTTCTGGTTGGTATCCCGGAGGGGTATGGAGGAGGAGGCAGGGAGAGGATGGTGATGACCACAGTTTCTCCATTTCCTCATTCCCTTGATGTCCTCAGAGGTTCTTTGTGGAGGCATGGGCTGCTTGCCGCAGACATGTCAGTCCTGGAAATATCTTTACTAGCAAGCCTTCACGTCTGGACTCTCCCTCAATCTGTGAAAGTGCTGAGCTCAGATGCAGGGAAGGGAGGCACATTTTGTCATACTGGTACTGTGAGAAAACATTTTCTTTTTTCTCTTTTCTTTTCTTTTTTTTTTTTTTTTTTTTTTTTTTTTTTTTTTTTAGAGGGATTCTCGCTCTGTCACCAAGGCTGGAGTGCAATGGCTCAATCTCCACTCACTGCAACCTCCGCCTCCAGGGTTCAAGCAATTCTCCTGCCTCAGCCTCCCAAGTAGCTGGGATTACAGGCACATATCACCACACCCAGCTAATTTTTGTATCTTTAGTAGAGGCGGGGTTTCACCACATTGGCCAGGAGGGTCTCGATCTCCTGACCTCGTGATCCACCCACCTTGGCCTGCTAAAGTGCTGGGATTACAGGCATGAGCCACCATGCCTAGCCAAACGGTCCATTTTCAAGGCACAATAAATCTAAGTACTGGCAGCCAGTCTGCAGATGTGACAAACCACATGGCTCATGCACCTAGAAAGTCAGGCTAAGTGAACAGAATGTAGAGGAGGGGTCAGGTCATAAAAGGGAAGAAAGTTTTGTTATTGGGAAATCGAAACTAAAGTGGGGAAGGGGACCAGGGTATAACCTCATAAGGGGTATAAGGAAACTTAGGCAATGTCTAGGAAGATTGTTACCCCAT
Organism: Plecturocebus donacophilus; assembly: GCA_004027715.1. NCBI lineage: Eukaryota > Metazoa > Chordata > Mammalia > Primates > Pitheciidae > Plecturocebus > Plecturocebus donacophilus. Next base: position 118,058 of record PVKP010002358.1, read on the forward strand.
AATCCTCGACCAATGAGGAACTGGGGGAGGGACTTCCCTGCTAGGAGATAAACTACCTGCTGTAACTGCCCCGGGTGTGCCTGCCTACCAGACATCTGACCTTGCAAGACTGCCATCAAAAGTCTCACTTCTGCTGTTCTTCGTGTCTCCAAGTCCATTCTTTGGGTTTGGACAGGTGAATGTGTTTCCCATAGTACCCAGAGTGGGCTTCAAGCCTCTAGGAAAACACGAGATACAGTCACACAATGTGGACATCTACTGGACTATCTCAGAGCTCTGAATCTACCCTGTTCCTGTCCACCACTGTTCCCTCCTCTCATCAATGTCAGCCCCTTCTTATTCCTGTAAAGTCCCTGCTGGCTCCACCTGGAGATGCTGGCGTCCACCTAACCGTGCTGGTGACCAGACCAGATACCCGGAACAAGGAAGTCTCTGGGCTTTCACTGGTGGCCTGGCTTGCCATGTGTTACCTTGAACAACTCCCAGCCTTGCTGAGATATAATGTCCTCTTGCTTAGGATGAAACATTAAGTGAACTTTGCTTTCTCAGAGTGTTGGCCTAATCAGGCATCCCCATCCCCACCAAGTTTCATGGACACCGAAGAACACAGCCCCTTCAGGAGAAATGATTGCATCACTGAAAAACCTGGCAAAGACGGATAGAAAAGGCTGCCGTGGGGCAGTTGAATGCATGCATTTGTGTATGGAGGGAGGAGGGATGCAAGGTCTTAGAAAAAGAACTGAGAATCAGTGAAAAAGGAAAAAAGAATCGAAGAAACACAGTGAAACCAAGGCATAACAACTTGAAAGTGGGAAATCTAAAAGCATCCAAAGAATGTGGCTTGATGCAAAACTTATGGAGAATCCATGAAAAGAAAATGAATGGGGTCCCAGGGGACACGTGGAGATAATGATGCTCTCAAGCTATCGCCTGTGCCATTCTGCTGTCTGTTTCTGTAGCAAACGATTAAGGGTCTCCAGGGATTTAAAAAACCTACAAAATCTTATTGCTCTGCCCTTCCACCAAAAAATAAAATTCACGGCCAAAAACTTCACTACCAAGAGCAATACCTTTCCACTAATGAGGCAATAATTGAGTAAAGCCATCTTAACCATTTATGGGAGCTTCGTTGAAAGTGTGTAAACAGTGTGTTTATTTGGTTAAATGAAAATGGTTAAAAATTTTAGGGTACTGCAGTTTTGATCTGGGGCAGGGGAAGGTAATGACTATTTTCTATAATTCTTTTTACAGAATATTTTAAAATCTCAGAGAGGATGCCTGATATTTGTCCCCTGCCCAGTTCTGACTCCCAGCCCCCTTGGTTCCCTAGAATCCCGTGGTGAGCTGCGATCCACACGTACGTCGTCTGAGACGGAAGAATAGACCTGTCCAAAAAGTAACAGTAAAAACAACGACTACAAAACTCACTGTCGAAATTAATGTCTAGTGAGGATGGACGAGGAGAGAAAGACTCCAGCTTCACATGCCGAAATGTGTTTTCCAGACCGGCTAAATGAAGCTTGTGGTATTAAAGGTGTAAATCAACCTCACGGCTGTCTAGGCTCTACGTGGTCAGGTCTGCTTATGAGGCAGATGCCATCGCAGAGCCAGGTTTCTAAAGGGGGGTCATAAATGTCCCATCCTGAGGCTGGCTCCCCAGGGACCACCTGATTTGTGTCCCGGCTGGTGGAGTTAAAGAGGTTGAGATGGTATGATTTTTGCCAAGCACACTGCACTACGTCACTGCCCCTCTTTGGAAGGTGAGATAGCCCTAGGGGAAGAGAAAAAGCTAGAGTCAATCTGGATTCTGGGTTGGGCCCAGGGTGGTCTTCAGGTCATCCTTCCTCTACTTCCAGCAAGTGTCACCCATCGCCAGCATCTGGCCCGATGTCTCCAGTAGGCTAGCCCATCTCAGATGTTCTGGGCACCACCTGTCTGGATTCAGTGAATTACACACCCCATGCATAGGTGAAGAGCACAGTTCCTGACTTCGAAAGGGTCCACAGGGAAGGCTGGAGACTCATCTCCCTTTGCTGTGCTAAGACCACAAAAAAGCAGCCTTAGGTGTCAAGACACAGCCTAGAAAATTGAAGCCTGGGGTTCCAAGCACTGTTCTAGTCATTATTTGTGAGAATCTGTAGGCAACCATTTTCCTCTTGAGCCTCAGTTTTCCCATCTATCTAATGAGTGAGTTAGGTACTATGTGATCACTCAGGAGGCCCTGTTCTATTCCAAGATTCTTGGGAGTCATATCTATGCCATTTCAGCCAGACTGTCATCTCAAAAGGAACTAAACATTAAAAATTGTCACACCGAAAGTCACACTCAAAACAGACATCAAAATAAATGTTCTCAATAGTCCTTCCTATTCTATAGGATGCCTCATGCCATCATGACTCTGTTAAAGAGACTGGCCTGTGGCATCAGAAGTAATACAGATTTGAAGCTCTCCCTCTTACTGGCTGTGTGACCTTGGGCAAGATGTCTGATTGGCATCCCTTACCTGATTTTAAAAATATGGTTGACATTTTTAACCTCTGAAGAGCACGGTGAAGAGCTGGTGAGATGAGGTGCATGGAAATACACAGCTCTGAGGCATGCTGGCTTCTGCCTCTCTGCTTGGCATTCTTTTTCCCAAGCAAGCTGTTCAAATAAATCAGCCAGGAGAAGCCTCAGCACTGTTGTGGGTGGAGGGGTCCAATCACCTATCCCCCAACTTCATCATGTGGTGTGAGGTGACAATGAGGAGGGTCAGGCCCCATGCGCTGAGCAGAGAGAACCTGTGCTGTCATAAGGGAGGCTGAAGAATCAGAATCTGGTAGGCTGGGGGGTCAAGGTTTCGTGGACTAGGAGGTAGAAACCAAAAGGACAATTGTTGGATGCCCCCCATTCACAGTAAATAAGAGCTGACCAGGCGAGGTGGCTCACACCTATAATCCCAGCACTTTGGGAGGCAAATGTGGGTGGGCAGATCGCATAAGGCCAGGAGTTCGACACCAACCTGGCCAATGTGGTGAAACCCTGTCTCTACTAAAAATACAAAAATTAGCTAGGCTTGGTGGTATGTGGCTATAATCCCAGTTACTTGGGAGGCTGAGGCATGAGAATCGCTTGAACATGGGAGGCAGAAGTTGCAGAGTGAGACTCTGTCTCAAAAAATAAATAAGAGCAGTTTGGCTGCATGTAGATGGGGCTACAGGTCTAACCCAGAAGGAACTAGTGCAAGTCCAGTCTGAGAACCACCTGCATCCACTTACTCTTTCACCATCACTGACTAGCCCCCTCCCATATTCCAGGATAAGGCAGTAGACAATAGGCCAAAATTCTCTGCCTTCAAGGAGCTAACCTTCTAGGAAGAAGAGAGTGATTAAATAAAGACATAAGCTGCATAGCATCTCCAGAAGTGGCCTGCACTACAAAGCAAAGCAGAGCAGAGTAGTGTGACAGGGGCCAGGGGGTACAAGCAGAACATCCTTTGGCCTTGAGAACTGTTTGAGGATTATTGTCCCTGCAATGGGAAGGGGTCAATCAGGCATCCTGGCCTCCTTCAAAAGCTGATGTAAAGGAAGAAAGGGATAAAGGAGACTTGGCTTTTGTCCTTATGGGACCAAGGTAGAGGGTGGAGGTGAGCTGTGTGGGGGTAGATGGGACTGTCCTGAGCCACACTAGGGATGGACCACCTCTGTTTCCTGCCCATGGTGACGGGGAGACTGCAGGAGGGGCCATGTGACCCAGAAGGCAAGTGGAGTTCTTGACTTTCCTGGGGTCCCGATAGTCCTCTCTTCTTCCAATCACTTAGCGATCACTTTCCGTATTCTAGGCATTGTGGGAGCCACCAGATACAGGGCTGCTGAGAGAAACCACACTGCCTGGCACTGAAGCACCTTCCAGTTTATAGGGGAAGATACCCAGCTGCTTCCCATGCCAGGTGATAAGACTGAGGGGAGGGATTACGACCACAGCAAAGGGAGACTGGATCTATCTGGCGGAGGACTAAGCAAATCGGCCCAGATGAGGGGACACCTGGGCAAAGGGGACATTCTAAGAGAAGAAGGTGCATTGTCAAAGACACAGGTGGTATCCAGGAAGCTGTGAGAGGTCAGCAGAAGGATGATTGAATTTTACCCTGAAAGAGGACTAAGGCTGGTCCGAGAGTATGCTTATGCATCATGCATGTGAATTTTATTCAGAGGATGGAGAAGAAGGGTTGAAGCATGAGGGTTCACTTCGATTCCAAATCCCACTTCTAGAAACATAAGCATCACCCTCTGTCCGCCTCAGTTTTTCAGGCAGCCTAGCACTAAGGCGTGCCCATGAAGTTGGATAGTGAACGAACACAGAACCTCATCGCAGGCCCAAAGCGGGGTGTGCATCCCCCAGCTCTGGCCCTGGGCTACTGATTAAATTTCTGCTATCAGTCTAGTGGTTGGTGGACTTTATGGTGAAGCCCCTGGATTTTACAAATTCATATGCCCGTAATGTAATTACTTCCAGCACAAATGAAGAAAGACTCTATAAACACTGCAATTTATAGACCTTCTGTAGCTATAGTCACCTCTGATGCAGTAACTGGTACTGTTTCTGGAGAAGACTGACTTTGTTTTATTGGTCCTGCACGAAATTTACACTCCTCTCTACCTGCAGCAAGACAGTTTTACTTCTTAGCATCTCATGCTATTGTAACGTATTTGTTCCTTTTCTAAGGGATGTGAATTGTGTGTGTGTGTGAGTTCTGTGTGTGTTAGACTTGTGTGTGTGTGTGTGTGTGTGTGTGTGTATTTGAGGGCTAGATTGAACCTGGAAGGGCTTTCTCAGATTCATTCACTGAAAGTTTGTTGTATTTCTCATCCAGTGGCTTGAGACTGCCCTGTCTTCTAGATTGTCCCTGCTGCCTGCTGTCATTGAGGCTGATCTGGTGGGACTTGCAATTTCAAATTAAATGGGATAGGCCAAAATTTCTTTTCAATTTTGAGCTGTTGTTAGTTTTTTCATTCCCTCACTTCCCAGGTAAGGGGCATCTGACCTGGCTATTTTATTTTCAGCAACTTGGCTTAACTCCCAGAGGATGCTCATGAGACAAGCCCCTTTCCTTTTCCCACTCACTGTCTCCGTTTTCTTGTTTCAGGCTCTTTGCTGCAAACGCCGCCTCAATCCATTCATCAGCCCAGCCATGTGTCTCCATATATCTATAGCAACAAAACCCATTTCAGCAGTTTCCTCCTTTTGTTCCCTTTGTTTTACGGCTGCTACTTGTCGTAGAGTTCCCTTTCCCCTTCATTTAACAGAAAGGCTTTCACATTAAAGGAACATTTTAACAGTACAAACAAGAAATAGAAATCCAGTTTACTTCTCTCCAAGCTTCTCTCAAAACTCCCAGCTGTTTCAGTTCAGCCTCTGCACTAGCTACCTGGCTTTGCTCCACACCCAGCCCTCTCCCTCCACTCAGCACTGGGGACCAGAAAGCTGGGATAGCACAGGAGGCATAGAGAGGGAAGGAAGGAAGGAAGGAAGTGCTGGGGACACTGCACCTATCCCCAGCATCTCCCGTGCCAGCAGACTTCACGTTGTTGCCTGGTCCAAACACCCTGTTCCCCAAATTTTACCCTCCTTTTCCCATAATCCACCATCTCACTGGAAGACATTGCCCACTGGCCACTGTTTCTGCAAAGTTGCTACAAGATACATTCCAATCAGTCATTGGCTCTGTCGTGGGAGAACAGTAGCTTGCCTCTCCAGAAAATGCCATTTTCCCTTCTATCAAATAAAAGTTATCCAAACTCATCATCTTTCCCTTTTTGCTTGGCTTAAAGGCTGCTTCTAGACATATAATTCCTTAATCTATGTTAGTCAATGAGTGTAGCTTATTTGTCCCCGCTCTCCTTTAACAGCTTTGCTTTTTCTATGTCTAGTATAAAAATAGCATACAGACAATGAAAGACATCCACATTGCCAATACCACTGGCATACAAGCAGAGGAGAATGTCCAAGGTGCTGCCTGTAATCAAGCTATGCTTCTCCATTCATTGTGTTGGTTTCTGTTCCTTTGGCATCTGCTGGGTAACAGAGAAGAGATGTTTTTTCTCTTCCTTCTGTGAGTAGGGAACAACAATCTCTTGACCAGCTCCTTGCTCCATCCTTATCCTAGCTCCTAGCTAATGTGGAGCAAAATGAGCTGATACGTACAGCTGGTGTTGTATGTCAAGGCCACAAGGCACCATGCCTTGGCTGTGTTCTTGCAGAACAACTCTAACAAGCAGTACCAACTGACAGAGGCCTGCCCAGCTTGCTGGGAGAAGACAGTGGGATGACCCAATAACTCAAAAGTGAAGATAGAGCTGGGCTTGGTGGCTCACACATGTAATCCCAGCACTTTGTGACCCTGAGTCAAGCAGATCACCTGAGGTCAGGAATTTGAGACCAGCCTGGCCAACATGGTAAAACTCCATCTCTACTAAAAAAAAAAAAAAAAAAAAAAAATTAGCTGGGCAAGGAGGCAGGTGCCTGTAATCCCAGCTACTGGAGAGGCCAAGACAGGAGAATTGCTTGAACCTGGGAGGCAAAGGTTGCAGCAAGCTGAGATTGTATCACTCCACTCCAGCCTGGGTGAAGGAGCTAGACTCTATCTCAAAAAAAAAAAAAAAAAAAAAAAAAGGGAAGACAGCTGTCTGCCATGCAAAAGGCATAGTTTCACAAGAGAATTGGTTCCGGTGCCTAGAGTGTCCTCCCAAGAAAACCTGTCACCCTGTCATGGAGTAAGAGGAAGGACACTTTATTTCCTAGAAAACCCTCACCAGCAAAAGCCCTTTCTACAAGTCAAGAAAAGATTTTGAGCTTCCAGCATCATCAGCACTTGGTTCACATGTCTTTCACCCATTCCGGAAGTTTAAAGAAAGAAAATGTGAATCATCAAGTCATGAGCTATCAGAGCAAAAGGTCCTTCTGAGAAACACTAGTTCATGTTCTTTATTTTTTTTTATTTTTTATTTTTTAGAAAAAGAGAGAAAAGGAGAAAGAAAGAAAGAAACAGCAAAAGAAAGAAAAAAAGAATGAAAGAGAGAAAGAAAGAGGACGAGAAAGAGGGAGAGAGAATGGGATTCTTGTTTTATTGCCCAGGCTAGAATGCAGTCTAAAAATGGGTATTAAAAACCTCTTTTATGCCAATAATTGTGCTTAACAATGGAGACAGGAAGGAATAGGGGATGAAAATAACAAATAA